>CM038229.1:6528100-6675534 GCA_021442155.1 Cymbidium sinense | reverse complement strand
TTTTTCTTCTTTTCTATCATGTCTATTGCTTGTCTCTTCATTAATTGTTTGAATTTCATTGTCACCAATATCTCCATCAAAAAAAACTTCATTTTCTTGAGCATTAGTAATAGTATTGGAATCCTCCATCTAAATTAAAAAAATTGATGATAAGAAATATATAAATAATACATTATATATGTGTTACCAAAATATTTTTAAATACAGAATTATCAAATCATTTGATAAATATATTAGTTAGTTGACTATTTTTTTTTGGAAAAATGTGAGGGCATAGCCAAAACTTTCCATTAATGTGAAGAATCAATTACAAAGAATGAACAAAAGGATCTGAAATTATATAAGAAATGAAAAAGGAAATTAGTAAACTAAGATTAAGGGGTCGATACATTTGCTAATAGTGCCATCACTTGATGAAGCCATGAAGGCTACGCAACATAAATCAAATAGGCAAATGTAATAGGAGTAGAAAACATCAATGAACCATTAAACATGAGGTTAAAGCAAAAAAATAGGCCATAAGAACACATAACTCGCTCGGAAAGCACAAAGGACTAAAGGAGCAATCTTGACATTTAAGAGGTAACGAAGACAAGCTGAAGGCAAAATTCCAAAACCAATGGTTAGCACAGTACGGTTAGCTGCCAGGTGTTAAACCAAAAAGAAATCATCACTGCCCTAAAAATGTCATAAGCTTTCATAGTCAACAAGAAGCAGCCACCAAAGGGAGAAGATCTGGTTGCAGACAAAAGTCTGCCTTTCGACGTCAAAAAAAAGAAAAAGAAAAAGGCATGTATATCCGCAACAACCACAAAATGGAGATAAACACACATTAGAAACACCCCTACGTTTAATGCCATCCATATTCCATAGTCCATAGACTCCATACTCCATACAATAAAAAAGAAACGATCACCAAACACGAATGACAGAGAAGGAATGAAGGATTGATTTTCAGATTACCTCAGACGCAAAATGACAGAAAGATTCGAAAGAAGATGGGTGACGGAGAGTCGAGAGAAAGAAGATGCCTGCCGAGATGGCAACGCCGAAGGATTCAGCCGCCACGAAATCGGAGTCGAAGAGGTAGAGAGAAGCGAGCCGCAAAGCGAGAGGAAAGGAAGTCTGACTCCGAAGTGAGAACTGAGAGACAGAGAGAGTGAGAGGAGAAATTAGGGCTTGCCGCTCCTTGGATTTGCTTGTTTCAAGCTTTCAACTTTCAACTCGAACAATCACGAAAAAATCGGACGGATGACGGGAAAACGCGCCAAGGCCGCACGCCGCGACGCGAACGGAATCGACGGGTCATTCCGCTTCGGTTTTGGGTTCAACCCGACCCGACTCGAAAAAATATTTCGGGTCATATATTATGACACTAACCCGACCCGAAAATCTATTTTGTTGACCCAAACCCGGATTTTTCGAGTCGGGTTCGTGTCGAGTTGTCAAGTCGGGTCATTTTTTGACACCCCTACTCGTTATAATCTTTATAACTCGGGCAAATTTTTAAAATAATTATGGTTTAAAATATAATTAGTGATTTAAGTATCTTAAAAATAAAATTTAGATATAGGTATAGTCGCCCGTTTAACGGGCGACTTGCTTGTCACGTCAAATTTGACGTGACACTAGTCGCCCATTTAAGTGTCTAATCTAGTCGCCCGTTTGACGGGTGACTTATAGTGTTACATGGAAGTCGCCCGTTAAAGGTGACTTATATGTAGCTATTTTTTTAAATATTTTGCCAACTTGGTTGGATTTAAGTTCCATTATTATCTATCATTTGATGAAAAT
This sequence comes from Cymbidium sinense, assembly GCA_021442155.1. Taxonomy (NCBI): domain Eukaryota; kingdom Viridiplantae; phylum Streptophyta; class Magnoliopsida; order Asparagales; family Orchidaceae; genus Cymbidium; species Cymbidium sinense. The sequence goes on along the minus strand of CM038229.1, from coordinate 6,673,740 downwards.
TTTATAAATATGTATGTTTTTAATGATTTATACATATTTTTATACTATATTTTACAAGTATTTGATTGATTAGTAGAAAATATAATTTAAATGACTTTTATTTAATTCCAAATTTATTTATATATAAACCGGAGCGTTATAAATAAGTATGTTTTAATGATTTGCACATAAGATCAAAAGTTTGTCCACATAAATAAGGATAAATATTAATATTTAGTCTAATATCTTAAATGATGGATATAATATCTTGATCATTAGTATATAAAGAGATCTATATACGTACATAAATATATAGAAATCAAGGGAAAAAGTTACCTCAAATTGCATGGATAATCATCTTTAAAGCTTAAGGATATAGATGGTAGAATTATATAAGTAACTCTTACATATTATCAAAAAAATATTAAAAGATATATATATATATATATATATATATATATATATATATATATATATATGAGGTTAAACAAATTCTTGAAAAGAAAAGAATTTTGTATTGTATGTCAATTATAATTAATAGTCTTGAACTTAGTAAAAATAAAGATTTACATGCATAATTTTTATATATTTATACATCTAATACGTAAAGGTTAGTAATTTTATTTCTAATACTTTACCTATATAGGAAAAGACATATCACTTTTAAAATGGCAATAAATAATAGAGAAACTAACCTCTCTTCTCAATAGGGGTAAATTTACATATTAGAGCAAAAGTAAAGGATAAAAATAATTTTTAGAAAATACAAATGACTAATTTGTTCATCTCCTATAAGAGAATTACCAGTCCCTTAAATATTTGTGATTTCGCTTGTGACAATAATAGTGATACTTTTTGAAATAATTTATATTAATTAATTAATTATTTATTTATTTTATTTAGTTTGATTCTTAAGTTTAGCAAAAAAAAAAGGCAAAAAATTTTATTAAATAATTATCCTATATATCAACATAAGTAAATTCATATATTTCATACTCACCATTATTCCAAGCACCCTCATTCACATAAAGAGTTTTTCCATCACTATTAACTCTGAATGGCCCCAATTCCTGCATTGCACCATATCCAAGAGAAACACCCATTGCATTTAGAGCATCAATGAAATCAATTCAAAAGACACAATTAACCTAATTTCCTCTTGTCCTAATCTGAGTTGCTCATTTTATTCATTACAACATTGAAAAGTTACTCATCTTCTTCTCGAGACGAACTTGCTCCAATCATTCCTCGCGTTGCTATCAATAATCTCGTAGAATCTCTTTGGTCAGTAAGTTATCGTATCGAAGTTATTTTTTGAATAACAATATGAGTATTGATATCAGTGCCTTGGCACTTAACTTGGGCTATGTTCTCATCAACTTTCAATAACATAAGTTCCCTATAACAATCTTAAAAGAGTTGTAATAGTTTTTTTTCTCACTTAAGTTCATAAGATGAGGTTATGTTATGGTGTAGGTGGAATTCAAATTGATGACCTTATCAATAACTTTTAAATCTCTTATCAACCAAACGCAGGGTCCATTTGGGGAAGAAATAATTTTTTTTAAAGATACTTTGGGAAAATTAATTTTTTAAAAGCAGCTATAGTTACAAATAAAAATTTATCATGAATGATATACATATATCATAAGATGAGACTATGTTATAAATATTTTTTTAAAAAAATTTAAAGAATAATTTCCTGAGAGCCATCATAATTTAATAGCTCTGATTCTTAAAAATAACTTTTCTTCGCAAACTTTTTAAAAAATAACTAGAGATGATGATCAAATGCAGTTATCGTTATTTTTTTAAATATAAAATAAGGAGAAAGCTATCATATATGTATCCTGAATGATAATCATAAAATGGTAGCCAGAGTTTGACTTAATGAACAAAGCGGAAACAAAACAAAACAAAACAAACAAACAAAAAAATAAAAATAAAAAAAATAAAAAGCAAAGTTTCACTACCTCCATTAAGCCACAAGATCAAGGGCTTTGGGCTACGATCTTGAGGCGCCTCAACAAATTAGTAGAAGAGAGCCCCTTCCTTTGACTGGATCAACATTAACATATCCTGCATATTGATCAAATTTCACATCTTCTGGCTGCCCTGGCAACTTCTCTACCTTATCAGCTTCCATTTGCCCTTCCTCAGGACTAATATATACTGGCAATTTATGATTATTTTTATAGCATTCCAGCGATTATCTCTTATAATCCTTAAAGGCTTAGGAGATTGAATAAATTTCAGCAGTTGAGTAGTTGCATTAGAAGGCTTGGAATAGCAGAAAGAGGGGAGAAAGAACGAGAAGAGAAGAGAAAGTAAGGCTGAGTTTCTCATTTTTTTTAATTAATTTTGAGAAGAAATGATTGTATTATGTTATAATTCATCGAAAGTTATGTTATATTTATACTGTATTGTTGATATGTGGATTATAAAAAAAATTAATTATTAAAGGTGTTTCTATACTTTATATCGTGCAATGAAAGAAAAAGCCTAAATTTTTAAAATCGGTATACTTAAAATTTTAATTAGTTAATTAGGCACAAAAAAAAATAAAATAAAGTTAGTTGCTAGTTGAACTGACGATTAGACCTATTTTAAAATTTTTAAAAGAAATTTAGCCAAAAAAAATTTAAAGTAATTCAAATAAAATAAAAATGTGAATTATTTTTCTTCATGTTGATCGTAGGAATCTATTATTATTATCATTCAAAAAAATCTATTATTTATTTTATATATTATATATATATATATATATATATATATATATATATATATATATATATATATATATATATATATATATATATATATTTATTTTTTGCGTTAGTTTCATTATTTTAGTTGATGTTATTGAAAATTTGGTTTTGATGAATTTAATTATTTTAATGTGTAGCTTATATTATTTTACGATAAAAATATTTAATATATCGTAGTTTTGTCCTATTTAAAATATTTTTTTTGGGTCTAGGTTATTATTGTTTGCACAATTTTTAAATAAGATTATATTGATTAAGTTTATATTTTAGTATTATAATTAATCTTATTATTAACATTTCTTTTTGCATTGATTTTTAATTTTGCCATTTACCACTAATAGAAAAAATGTAAATAAATAAATGATTCTGTCGTTGCTGCACCATCTCTTAATAGGCAATTTTTTTAAACTAAGTATCATTAGAAGCTTAATAAGGTAATTAAGTATTATTAAAAAAAATTAAGAATATATAGTTGCCAATTAATTAGCCATGTTAGTCGACGCATGGCTGCGTGAATTGATAGCCTAAAGTGGGGATGGCTTCAGATAGTACCAGTAATTTACCCGAATATGATATGTAATTAACAGCCAATTAGCATTCTACAACAATTAATTGACAAATGATCGTGGATATCAAACCTAACTAATTGCGACATCAATTAACTAATTGCGACATCAAAAGAAAAAAAGAAATGAGATTTGATTTGAATAAATCAAAATAGTTATGTTATTTGATTTGGCCTAATCGATTCAAAAAATAAAAATTATCCAACGACCAAATGCACACCCCAAATATATAAAGGATTCTTTTGATTTACTAGTGTAAACTCGTCGCATATAATGGTTGTCTTCTCAAATCATCATCATTTCCCTCATATTCTTAATAAAAAATGATGCAAAAGAACGCAACTTATGTGAGAATTTAGATCCTCCCAAAATTGGGATTCAAGCGCTCAAAGAAAGTAAATGAAATATAACAAAGGTAGTATATGAAGTGACGATATCAATGAATGAAATGGATAAAACAAACGAAAATGACGCACAAATAGACTACCCTAACATCAATGCCTATCTATGTGGAATCACCACTCTAGGTGTGTAGTGGATGTGCAGGATGGACGATCACGTGATGGTCACCCTCCAAAGGTAAAGATCTTCAGATGATCGGACTGAAGATAGGTGGATGTGACTATATGTAGGCTATAGAAGGAATGCATTAGATAATGAGATGACCATCGCATAAGATGGCCCGGCCCATGAAAAACCCTCTCAGACGACCGTAATATGTTATATGTACACTCATCCAGTCTGATATGATCTTGCCATCGCATCAAGGTATTCGGTCATAATAGTGGTAAATACTGTAAATGGACCTCTGAACCACTACCCATAGTCTGATACTTATCTTCACCTGCAGCACTATGAGGCACATATGGTTCCTCTAAACGATAAAAAAAATCATCGCTGCCAGAAAACTCATAAGTTGGATGACAACCAATCATACTAATTATTATAACTGTAAGCAGGGAAAGATTGACAAGATGTTACCTGGGAATCAACTCATCAAAGCTGTGTTGTGTCCCTAGAGGCATGCAAAAATGAACGGTGTGTGTATATACGATCTTGTTGTTGATCACCGATGTGGATGCAACATTAATATCCTCCACTGATACAACACAACATCCGACGAAGCTTAGTTACTTCACAAACGTCATCAGATATTAGAGATTATAAATTTACCCACGGATAACGAAGAGTGATTGTGTGATGCTCTGAATCAATGTGCAATATTCTCATAATCCGTTTCAATTCCATAAGCTGACACAAAACCTTAAGGACGATTTACCTCCATAACTTGATGAATTGCTCATCGACTGTTATTCTCATAGAAAAGAATAAAATTCTCTATTCATTCTTGCAAAACAAGCTATATGAATAATCGAAATTTATATTAATGACATAATAAATACTACCTTTGGCAACTAACACCTAAACAACGCCAACACAAATCTAAAAATCAAATCCCAAACAAAAGTCTAACCATACAACTAATAGCAATGATTTATTAATTTATAAATTGATAAAGAAAGTGACTTATGTTAAGAACGACGGAAGTGCAAAAAATGGTAGAATAAAGGAATTTTCCTAAACAAATGGATAATCGTCAAAGCTAATGTTGATTTTCAACGATAGATGGGAGAGGAAGTCGCCAAATCTAAAAGCATTGTCGGAAAAAAGGAAGTTCTATCGATTACACAAGACGCAATGCAGCATGGACCTACAAATGTGAAGTTAGAGAGGACCATGCTACGAAATGAAGGGCGTCGAGTTCGAAACTCATGGGAAGAGGAAGCAATCTGAATCGAGGAGATGTCGATCGGCGATATTAATATCCAATTAATATATAAAGCCAGCCCACCAAGTTGGTGACTAACCTCAATTTCACGGCAAACCAAAGGAACCTCGCAGGCTCCCCCCACTAATTTGACTATACCTATTCTTAATTTTTTTATAATACTTAATTACCTAATTAAGCTTAATGATACTTAGTTTTAAAAAACCCTCTTAATACATATTATGAAATATTTTTTTAAAGTAGATTATTATTATTAGCATTATTTTTAAATTATATTATATTAATTAAGTCTTGTTATGTAGAAAATCAATAGCAATAAATAAAATTTCATGCCTCAGCTTTATATGGAAATCCAGTACACACACAGAAGTTGAAAGTAGAGTAAAAAATTTCTGAATTTTTATGTCAAAAAATCCCAAAAAGATAGGAAAAAATCTCCGGACGTAGCCCAGTAAAAATGCTCCACTATATCTATTTTGAAGTACATAATTTAAGTTTTTCCGATAACGGGATTACAAGATTATATATGAGAAATCCTCACAATGAGAATTTTTGAATCAAGTTATAACAGCTATACATTGATGGTTGGACTATGACGCAAGTAGCAAAGACGACGATAATAGATAACATTGAAAGAACACCGGTAATAAAAGAACTTGACTTCTCTCACCCAACTTTCTCCCATGTTTGGTTCTAGCTTCCCATACAAGAATGTTGTCCTATTTATAAGATTTGAGGAGCATTTTGATCATTGTAGAAAAATTCTAAAACATTCAACGGACAATGTTTATCGATTCATTTGATCATAAATAAAATTTTTTTAGTGATTTGACCATTCAACCGATCTTGATTTGAGTGATCTTAGTTCGGATTTGATTGCACCACTTCAATTATAAGCACGTCAAATTTGAAAGTCATTTGGTCATCTAGTCCATTTTGAAGTTTTCATATTTAGCTTTTTTGGCTTGATACATTTTTCGATTTGATTAGATTTTATTTTGGATTTCTCACTAAGTTAATTTGATTGCAATGCTTTAACTTGATAAAGTTAGGTGTTACTTCCCTCTGAGGGATAATGTTAGATTAGTTTTTATAAATTTTAAAGAGATATATTAATTTTATATATTTTAGTATTTTAATTAATCTTATTGTTAACATTTCTCTTTTGTGAAAATTTTTAAGTTAGCCATACTACTAAGCATAGAGTTATCCACAATCACACTATAGAAAAAATGTAAATAAATAAATGACCATTTGAGATGACTTTTATTTTTTATTTTTTATTTTATTTTATTTTATATATGTTTTGCTTAAAATAAAATTTATTTTGAGAGTTTTAAAATAATATTTTTTATTTTCAAAACAAAAAAATAATACCACATAAAAAATACTCTAAACTCAAACAACCCCTAAATAAATGATTATGTCACTACACCATCTCTTAATACATATTATGAATACAAAATCAGCTTAAAAGTATTATATAAATTATAAATATTTATTTTCTCATAAATACAAATATTTAAATATGTATCTAATCAAAATTTATCAAATAGAATAAAGCTGGACAAAATCTTATTAGGCAAAATTTTAAAATAAGTATGATTTAAAATGTTATTAGTAATTTAAATATCTTTAAAAAAAATTTAGATATATGTATAGTTGCCCGTTTAATGGGCAACTTACTTGCCACATTGAATATGACGCGGAGCTAATCGCCCGTTTCACGGGCGACTTATAATGTTACATGGAAGTCACAGATATATCGGGCAACTTACTTGTAACTATTTTCTTAAAATATTTTGCCAACTTGGTTAGATTTAGGTTCCAATATTATCTATCATTGGAGCTACTCCAACCTTCTGATGCTTATATAAAGCCTCATTCCATGGATCAATATTATATTAAATTCTTAATATTTTATCTCAAATTGTATAAATATATGAATTTGTTAATTTAATTTATTTTGATTAAATTTTATAAATAGACATATTTTTAATGATCCGCACATATTTTTATGCTATATTTTATAAGTATTTAATTAATTAGTAGAAAAATATAGTTTAAATGATTTTTTATTTAATTCCAAATTTGTTTATATATAAACTAGAGTCAATCATCCTTGAATATATTGAATATATTGAATTTTGAAAACCCTTATATTGAATAAATATAAATACTTTTGTTTGCAGGTGCTTATACTCCAAGCATAATCCAATAGCTAAATCACCTATGTGTGTGATAAGTTTGATATACATGCTTGAGATTTGTGGTTTAAAGCTATCTCTATTTTAGATGTTTCTTAGATTTCCATTCTTTTTCCTTTTCATGTAAATTTGTGTAATTAGGATTTTGGAATGATTATTATGGGGATTAGGATGAGCATTGGTCATAAGATCCTATTTTATGTACCATGTGAAGCCTTAGAGCATCCACCTTCCAACCATCCAAAAGAAAGAACCAAAGGAGAAGTGAAGCTTGAAGACCCCCATAACAATGAATTCCTTGCTTAATTGTAATTTAATTCATTTATAATCCGGGTTGTATAAGGGTAGAGCTCGGCTACCAATATATTATTGGTTTGTGCGGTGGTGCCCACCACAACATCTTATTCTTTTGCAATTAACTTTATAAATTAATTGATGCTTTATTTAGTTTTGCATTAAGTGACATCTTTTCCTAGTTTCTTCTTTGCTTTATGTATGGCTGGATGTGGATTAGGCTCTTAGAAAAAAATAAATCATTTACCTAACTTAATAACTCAAAATTAAAAATAAAGAACTCAAAACCTCACCTAAAGCTTAGGTTTAAAATTGAGATAAAAGAATTAGCATCCCTTAGAATGAGTATTTCTTTTACAATATCATGCACAAATGCATCTTATTTCACTCTTGATTGAAGGGCTTTCACCTTGCTGAGGCTTTGACCTTTGAGAGCCATGGTAAAACCACACCTCCTCCCTTCTCGCTGATTTTGGTCAATAACATTATTTCTCATGTATTATGCATATGAATCCTATTAGCCTGAGTTAAAATAATTGTCCAAAAATGAAAATAAAATGAAATTTGAATTGCATTAGATTTAGATCATTTGAAGCATGTCCTTACATGATCTAGTCTCTTTAGGGAGTGAGTTAAGTACTTAGTCTCTCTATATAATATGCTAGCTATCTTGCATAAAGCATAAGACTTGCCTACATGTATTTAAAATTGCAAGGCCACCCCAATTGTAAGTCCAAATAATGGTGGTTTATCTCTCTTGTGGAGTAAACCAAATATCAATTTTGCCTTAGATTTATGCCCTTGCAAAGATCCCTAGATTTAGGTTCTAAGGTTGCTTCTCCCATTTGAGCCATAAGCATAATTCCTCACCTCTTAGTTCTAAGGTTGCTTCTCCTTTAGTCATTTTGATTCTCTCATGGCTTAGCTCAAAAAATCTAAATCAATTCAAATTCAAAGAATTTTTTCATAACCATTTATATTCTCATTTATATTCATAAATATAAATGAAATATAAATTTAAATAACCAAAAAGAAATTTAAAAAACTCAAGTCCAAATTCAAAAATTCAACCTAAGCCTTTAAGTCAAATTCTTGAACTTAGCCAAATCAAACTCATATCAAGCAAACTCTTAATTTTTCTTCATGATTCAATCAATCTACAATAATGAATCCAAATATAAACACTTTCAATCATCAAATCAAAAACAATTCAAAATCAAGCTCAAGTAAAAATCCAACCTAAGCCTTTCAAGTCAAATTCTTAAACTTAGCCAAATCAAACCCAAATCAAAAACTCTTGATTTTTCTTCATGATTCAATCAATCCTACAATCATGAATCCTAATATAAACATAAACTTCAATCATCAAATCAAAAATCAAACCCAAGTCAAACTCAGATTCACCCTTTGAACTTGAAATTGTCAAGTGGATCAAGACCCATTTGACTTCAAATAACTTACAAATGAATTTATATTTCAATCATAAGTCCATGTGTGAGTTCAATCAAACTCAAATCAAGCTTTGACCACGCCATTTGACTCACTTAGGCTCACTTGACCCAAAATGACCTAAAGTACCCTTATGAGCCAAATTCTAATCCTAACCAAATTAGATTAAACTAAGCCCACCTAAGCCTCACATTATGAGCAACAATCATCATGAAATCAAAATTAGGTCAAACCAAGTCAAACCAAATTGACCAAGTCAACACTTAGCCAAAAAATAAACTAGCCAAAATCTAACATAGGTCAAATTGATTGAAACCCTTGATCAAAACTCATTCATGATTAATGTTTGAACTTGACAAAGTCATCATTTGAGCCTAACCTAGCCCAATTGGCCACTTGGCCCAAGTTGACCCAACTTGACCTAAAAAGTTAAAAAGGTGTCAAAACTTGATCTAAGCCAAATTGATTGAAATAACTACATAGGGATCATTATTCCTCTCATTTCCCACATGTGCAACTTCTCCACTACCCATCTCTGGCCAAACTGGCCCATATGCAAACCCTAAACAACCTAACAACCCATTGCATGAGGTCAATTGATCAAAAGTGCATCTCTCAGCTCGGTCGTCCGTTGCTCTGGGGAGATATACTCCCCCTAATTTTATTTCAATTCAATTGTCTCCAATTTGATTGAGCTTAGGGAAGCCAGAGGAACAATTTCCAAGTCTCCCCAAGCTTCCTAGAGTGAGTTTAAATTTCCCATTTCTTGGTTTTCTTAGCTTGAAAATAGGGGAGCTCCCTCACTAATCCATCTCACTCAATACTCCAAACCAATCCAATTCACTTTGCAAGCTCCATCAAGGAACTCAATCGAGTTCACCCAAGCCTTCACATAAGTTCTCCAAGCAAGGGAGTACTCTTTAACAAGGTCGAGCCCACTTGAAGATGAACTTGGTCCATAGAAGATCCATCTTATTTCAACACCTCAAAACTTCAACAAGGCTCACTAGCAAAACTACTTCAAGGGAATCGAGCCATAGCCTCATGAGGTATGCCATTAAATCAGCAAATTAGCAATGGTGTGGTCCTTTGTGAAGTGAAGTTTCACCCCAAGCAAAGTTAGCCGTTGGATGTGTTCTCTTTTCTCTTAGATGGTGTGTGTTGAATTTGGATTTAATCTGAGCTCAATCAAGCTCAATCTTCCCTAGAAGATGGGCCATCTCCCACAGGACTAGGGATAGATCATGCCATCCATCTGCATTTTGGATGGACGACCATGATAAAGATATGTAGATCTGTCATTTTAACCCTTAAGAACCGCGTGCTTGATCTCAGTTGTCTGATTTTTGATCTGACGGATGGAGAGAAAGTGCGCAGCGCCGCCGCTAATGTGGCACTACGATGTGATAACTTAAGTGGCCTCTCCTTCATGTGGAAAGCGCTGCATCCCACGTGGCACGACGGATTATTAATTAGTTAGGCTATTTAATTAAGAAAAATCATGGAAACTTCTAAAATTCATATCTAAGTGTAGAAAAATAAAAATATGAAATAAATTACATATGAAAGATAATTGAAGGTAGAATATTATAAAATTGATTTTGATGGATTTTGAACAGTGTTATTTTTTGAATTTAAGTTTTATTGGGAATATAATTAGGCTAATTATCCTCTGATTATTCCATTAATTAATCTCAAACTTCTAATGTGTATTTAGTGGGTTGACTTCTGCCTCCCCTAATTTTCTTAGGATTTATTAATGGTTTAATTAGGGTAATTGATGGATTCATTCCTAATTACTCTCTTAATGTAATTAAGCCTAATTGAGTTAATTAAGGTTTGTTTAAATGAATAGGAAGTTTAGAGAATAATTTTGGGATATTTACTTAAGTTATTCATTAAATCACTTTCTTCCTTAATCCAAATTTAATTAAGGATTAATCAAACTAATTACCTACCTAATTAATTTGATAAAATTTTAAAACCTTCCAGAACTTAACTAATTCATCTTGGGTAGGTGCTTAGGTATTCAATAACCTAAGTACATTAAGAAAATCAAAATCCAACTCACATGTGTGGGAAGGGTTATGAAATTACTTAAATTTAAACCCTTTAGCTTAATTAATCATTAATCATGAGCCAATTGCATTAAGCCCCTTTCTTTCATATGTGCATTGTTGATTTAAATTCCTTCTATGGTTTTATATCATCCATTGGCTTATAATTATTTGGTTAAGTATGCTAAGGTGGTGTAGGTAAGGGGTACTTAACACACTTAATTCACACTTTAACCTAAACAAAATATAAAAATCACCTAATGATCCTAACAACAAACTAAATTAACTCACATATGAGGGAAATGGGTTAGGACCATCAAACATTCTTTCACATTTCCTAAATCAAACATAAAACAAATTCAAAACAAAAATCACATTAAACAAACTTTGATTCACTTTGAACTTTCTTATTTCATAGGATTGTCTTTAGGAATTAATTAGGTTGAATGCGTTTACATTGCTTTCATCACTTTATTTCTTTCCTAGCATGCTAAATGTATATGTCATACAAAAATCATACATCCATCCCTTTTAAAAATCAAATTAAAAATGGAATATTTTCTATATGTCAAATTACATTGGTTGGCTAAAGTAAAAAAATATGAATGACTATTGTCACTATTAAATCTAAATTTATTTTGAAAACTTATAAATCAAATATCAAAACTGAAAGGTTTTCTACTTATACTTTATTTATAAGCTTGCATGTGAATATAAAAATGTGTTTTTATGTTTGCTTCCTTTCTTTCCTCTTAACATGGATTTGAAAAAGATTTGTTGAGTATATAGTTCTTTTAAAAGAATATAACACTTGCTTAAAATCTACTCTTATCATTTTCCATGTTATAACTTAAGAAGGATCTTTACAATTACACACAGAAATTACATAAACAAACCAAAAATTAAATAAACATAAACTTTGCATCTTTCTTTTTTCCATTTATCTCTTTTGCACATAGCATATGTATTTAAGAAAGTGGTATATTATGGACAACCCCGGAATTGCGAGGCTTTAAGTAGCCTTAAGTAAGTCTTGTACATTACACCCCTGGTGCTAACAAAGGCGTCATACTTACTTATGTCTTTCATACATACACATGTGCATATGAATAAAGGATAAAAGAATAATCCTTTTCTACTTAATGAAAATCATGCATCGTAAAAAATCCAAAATTTCTTAAGTAACATTTCTTAGCATTCATCATAAAGTATGCTAAACATTTCTATTTATATGTATAGATATGCTTAGTATTTATTCATATGCATGTTATATATGTTGAGAAAGAAATGAAGTCGTATGTGTTATGTGATATTATTTTACTTTACTTAATCTTAAAATGCCTTTCCATTTGAATAGGTTTGTTTAGAGTTATTCTAAACTTAGGATTAACTAAAACACATAAGAAAATAATAACTAAACAAAACCAAAATGAATCTACTTTAGAATTTACTTAGGGTAGGGAAGGAAAGAGAAGTTCTCTTCTCTTTTTCCTCTCTTTACAACTTAGTAATTAATTATAGGTTCATTCGAACCTAAACAAATCATTAAATAAAATCAACCTAAATCAATTAAATAACTTAAATGAAACCACCCTCTAAGTTGAATATTTTTCATACTTAGAAAATTTAAACCTTAAAGCCATAGCTAAGCATACCACACAAACCTTAAATGGCAGACACATTAAACTAAGCCATCATTTCTAGCTTTAGATTAGAGCGGTGCATGGTTTGATATTTTCTTTTATTTGCTGATGTAATATTTTAGTCTGAGAAGGTAGAATGAATGGTAGTTTAGTCTAATCATAATTTTTAGGGATTGCGCTTAAGGCTTGTAATAATAAAATATAAATACTTTTGATGTGCGTGATTATACCCTAAGCATAATCCAAATAGGCGTGGATTTAGTTGCCCTTGTGTGGGATACTAAGTCCAATATACATGCTTGGGATTTGTATGGTTTGTTTAGCTAATCTCTAATTTGCAGGTGTTAGTCAGATTTACTTTTTCTTTTCATGTAATTTTACAATTAGTATTTTAGAATGATTGTTATCGAGGATTAGGATGAGCATTGTTCATAAGATTTCATCTTATGTACCATATGAAGCCTTTGGAGCAAACACATTCCAACCATCCAAAAGGAGGAACCAAAGAAGAAAGAAGAAATGAAGAATGAAGACCCCCCATAATATGAATTGCTTACTTAATTGTAATTGATTCATTTGTAATTCAGGTTGAATGAGGGTAGAGCTCGGCCACCCAATTTGTTTTGGGTTTGGTGCCCAAACCACAATAACTTTATTCTTTTTTTGTTTTAGCTTTATAAAATATTTGATATTTGTTTATCTTGTGCATTAGAAATGTCATATTTTTTCTTCCTTGTTTGATGTATGACATGGATGATGATTAAGCTCTTAGAAAAAAAAATCTTCTATCAAATTAATCAACTCAAAATTTAAAATAAATAACTCATAACCTCACTTAAAGCCTAAGTTAAAATCAAGATAAAAGAATAAGCAACATCTTAGCTGGATGTATACTTTCTTTTCTAACTTCATGCATAAAAGCATATTATTTCACTCTTGATTGGAGGGCTTCCACCTTTGCCAGAGAACTTGGCTTGACCAGTGAGAGCCATGGTGGAAACACACCTCCTTATCTTACTGATTTTGGCCCATAATCTAATTTCTCATACATTAGGCATAAAGAATCATATTGCTTGAGTCAAATGATTGTCCAAATGAAAATAAAACATATAAAAAGTTTGCATTAGATTAAAGTCATGAATTCATGCCCTACATGATCTAGTATCTTTAGGAGTTTGTTTAAGGACTTAGTCTCATTCTAAATAAATAACAACCTTACTATCTTGCATAAATATATGACTTGACTACATAATTTTAAAACTGTAGGAGGAGTTGGCAGCCACCCCTAGCGGTTGTCCAAGGGTGGTTTATCCTCTGTAAATCGAATACCAGTTTTCACCTTAGATTTAGGTCATGCTTTTTGGCCCTCGCTAGAGCTCCTTAAATTTAGGTTCTAAGGTTGCTACTTCCCTTTGCGGGCTACGAGCATAAATCCTCACATCTTTGACATTTTTGTGACCTTGTATCATGGAACTATAAGCCCTAGCATTCTAATAAAATTTTAACTCAAACACATTAATTCAATTTCAAAAATATAAAGCCCAACCATAGGGTAGTCTAGGGTGCTTATTAGGCTTCCTAGTATCTTAAGCATCGCCTACTTGTTTTCATTTGGCTTCGATAAGAACTCTCTCTTCTTGATCAATCTCACTTGGCTTTCTAAAAATAAACCAATTGATTGATAGTCCTACCTTTTCAATTCTTTGGAGACAATGATCATTTACCTTAATAGAAAGTATTCCTAAGGTATCCCGTTTCTTAGGATGTAATTAACTATAGGGGCTTGCCCCTGTAGGGAACTTAATGAACCCAGTTTAAAATAAGCACTGCTATACTTTTCCATGTAAAGTAGGGGAAGAATCTTTGGTACATTCCAAAGACCCATAGTCCTTAGGAGTCCTTATTGAGGTGATTAGGTCCATTGTAGGGTGGTGACTTCTATCTTTCGAGATAGTACACCTCTCCTTAATGTCATACCCGATCACCCTAATAAGAACATCTGTGGATCTACGTGACATCCTAACAAGGCATTTTATATCTCTATTTTCATTTATCCTCTCCTTTTTCTGAAAGGGAATAGATGAAAGCAGAGATATAAAAATATTTTCACCACAGTATCTTATATGTGCCCATCTTATTGAACATATCATTTCAAGCATGTATTTTATATATGCATAAATAAATGACAATGTTGTTAATTGTGAGTATTATTTATTATTTTTTTCAATTAATGTTTCTTCTATATCTGCCAATTTGAACATACAAGTTCAATGACACTAACTTTAAGAAATGGAAAGAGCATATCACCATTATTCTTGGATGTATGGATCTTGACTATGCGATCCGACTGAATGTCCTCCCACCCTTACTGTAGAAAGTACTATTGAACAAAGGGCTAACTTTGAAAGGCGGGAGTGTTCTAATCGCATGAGTCTTATGATCATGAAACATTCCATTCCATAAATCATAAGAGGTGCAATGCCTGAAGAGGAATGTGCTAAAAGATTTCTAAGCCAAATAGCAAACTGTTCGTTAGTTAAAAAAGGTCAAGTACAATTCTTAGTAAACTCTTTTCAATGATAAAGGCAATGGAAACATAAGAGTACATTATGAAGATTTTAATTTTGTCATTAGACTAAGAGCACTAAAATTAGAGATGTCGATGTTATTCTTGTGCACTTAGTTTTGATCTCTCTTCCTACATAATAATCTTTTAAGATAAGTTATAATACTGAAAAGGAAAAATATACTCTTAATGAGCTCATTGCTCAATGTGTGCAAGCGGAAGAGAGATTGAAACATGACAAAATAAAAAGTGCTCACTTAGCTACTTCCTCTCATGACACTAAAAGAGAAATGACTTATAAAGGCAAAGGAGTTGTAGACAAATGGACTTCACAGCATAAGGTGCAACAAAAATAAGATAATGATGTTACTTATTTCTTTTACAAGAAGACTGGTCATGTGAAGAAGGATTGTCCCAAGTATGAAAATTAGCTCATGAAAAATGGGTTGTCTAAGGAGACTAATGTCAACTGATGCTGAAAGATTCATCTATGTGGAAATGCCAATAAAGCTCCTGTTGAAGTAATATGCTTATGTAGATTAAATCTAGAATCTGGTTATTTTGAATTTACATGAGACATTTTATGTAGCCTAGACAAAATTTAATTTCTATTTCATGTTTAGACAAATCTGGTTATTCTTGTTTATTTGGAAATAGAAAATTTAGTCTCTTTCGATTCAAATATTATTGATACTAGTTCTTTGATTGGTAATCTATATAAATTAGACATTTCTACAATAAATGAAACTTTGCATGCAAGTAATTTTGATACAAAGAGAAAATTAATGAATGTGAATTCATATATATTATGGCACAAGCATTTAGATATATTTCTAAACAAAGAATTGAAAGACTTGTTAGAAAGAATTCTTGATTGATTTTTTTTCGATAATAAATTTTGTATAGAATGCATCAAGGGAAAATAAATAAATATAAAGAAAATTGGTGCTAATATGAGTTTAAGCGTCTCAGAATTAATTCATACTGATATTTGCGATCCATTCTCCACAACTACTTAGAATGGTCAATAATATTTTATTACTTTTATAGATAATTATTCTCATTATGGGTACTTATACTTGATTTATGAGAAGTCACGGTTAGTAGATGTATTCAAAAATTTTTGAGGCTGAAGTTGAAAATCAACTTGGAAAGAAAATTAAAGTTATCAAATCTGATTGTGGTGGTGAGTACTATGGCGATATGATGGATGGGTGAACAACGCCCGCCTTTTGCCAAATATTTAGCGAGAATGTGGTATCGCTCTCAATACACAATGTTAGGGACTCTAAGTCAAAATAGTGTAGTGAGACAAAGTAATCTTATTGATATGATTAGAAGTATGATAAATCATTCTTCCTTACTATAATCACTTTGGGGAGAAGCTTTAAAGACTGCAGTTTACATCCTTAATAGAGTTCCAAGTAAAGAAATAACTAAAACCACATATGAATTATGGATTAGGAAGAAGCCTAGTATTAGACATCTTCATGTATGGGGATGTCCAGCTGAAGCTAGACCATATACGCCTAATGAAAGAAAGTTGAACTCAAGAACTATTAGCTACTATTTTGTTGGATACTTAGAAAGGTCGAAGGGTTTTAAGTTTTATGACTCTTCAAATAAATCTTTTTTCAAAGACGGAAAATAATAAATTTATTGAGGAAGTTGAATATTATGGGAGTAATAAACCCAGGAATTTTATATTTGAAGAGTAATTTATTATTCTTTCTATAGTTACAACAGAAAATGATCACATTATTTTACTTGATTTTATTCAAGTTGTAAATACAGATAATCATAATATTTATTAGTTAACTCCCACTCATACTGAGGAATCACAACAACCTCAAATTGAAGTGTCATTAAGAAAATTGACTAGGGAGAGGAGATCAGCAATTTCAGATGATTATATTGTGTGTCTCCAAGAATTTGAGTTTGACATTGGATTGGAAAATGATCCAATCTCTTTTAGTTAAGTCAAATAAAATATCAACTCCCATAAATGGATAGAAGCCATTGAGAATGAGATAAAATCAATGAAAGACAATGATGTTTGGGATTTTATCGAATTGCCTAATTCTGTAAAACCCATTGGTTGTAAATATATTTTTAAAATCTAACGAGATTCAAAAAGCAATGTCGAAAGACATAAAGCACGTCTAGTCGCTAAAAGTTTTACTCAAAATGAAGGCATTGATTATAAAGAGACATTCTCTCCAGTTTTTTTGAAAGACTCTTTCAGTGACACTATTAGCTTATTATGATTTAGAGTTACATCGATGGATGTAAAGATTGCATTTCAATGAGACATTGAAGAAACTATATATATGGTGCAACCAAAGAATTTTCAATCTTGATTCAAAACACCGTTATGCAAATTTAAAAAATCCATTATGGTTTAAAGCAAGCTTCCGTCAATGGTATAAGAAATTTAATCAAATGATTACTTTTTTGGTTTTAAAGAAAATACAATTGATCAATGCATTTCTCACAAAATCAGTGGGAGTAAATTCATCTTCATAGTACTATATGTTGATGATATTCTACTGACAAACAGCGATATAGGCCTTTTGCATGAAATAAAGAAATTTCTTTTAAATAAATTTGAAATGAAAGACCATCGGAATACATCTTTTGTGTTGGGTATATAAATTCATCAAGATTATTCTCGTGGTATACTTGGTTTATCACAAATGACATATATCGATAAAATGTATAGTAGATTTGCCATGAATAATTGTGCACCAGCAAATACACCCATTGTTAAAGGTGATAAATTCAATTTGCTTCAATGTCCAAGAAATGAACTTGAAAAGAAAGAGATGGAAAAGATCCCTTATGCATCTGCAGTAGGGAGTCTTATGTATGCTCAAGTTTGTACGCGTCCGGATATTACGTACATTGTTGGAATGCTAGATAGATATTTAAGTAACCCTGGAATGGATCATTGGAAAGTAGTAAAACAGGTTATGCAGTATCTGAAGAGAACAAGAGACTTTATGCTCACATATAGGAGATCAGATCATTTGGAGATCGTGGGGTACTTCGATTCTGATTTTGCTAGTTGCATCAACAGTAGAAGATCCACTTCAAGTTATATTTTCTTATTAGCTGGAGGAGCTATATCTTGGGAAGTGTTAAACAATCACTTATAGTTTCTTCCACTATGAAGCAGAATTTATAGCTTGTTATGAGGCATCAAATCAAGGAATATGACTGCAAAATTTTATCACTGGGCTAAATATTTTTGATAGAATAGAGAAACCAGTAAAAATAAATTGTGATAATAGAGCTGCTGAGTTGTACTCAAAGAACAACAGAAGTTTGTCAAAACTAAAACATATTGACATAAATTTTCTTGTTGTAAAAGAAAGAGTTCAGAGTTCTTAAGTATCTATTGAATATATTAGTACAAACTTTATTATTGCAGATCCACTTACAAAAAGTTTACCACCTAAAGTATTTCATGAGCATGTGGCTCGTATGAGAGTGATTTACTTTGACGATATGCTAACATAGTGAAAGTTTGCTTATGATGTTCAATGATTGTAAATATATTTTTCTGATAAGAATAAAGTATTGTTATTATCTTATAGTTGAAAACTCTGAAATAAAGTTATGTAGTTTCAATTGCAGTTTAGCATAAATAAATGAAACTATGTTTATAACTCTTTTGAGCTATAATATAGGACCAGTTGGAAATTGACATGATATATGTCCACATTATATGAAATTTTCATGCTACACATCCATACTTGATCAATGTCGTTAATCATGTTGATTTAGTGATCAGAGATATATCTTGTTATTGAAGAAATTATAACAAAGATCACTTCGATTCTATGTCAATATTATTAATGGACCATATCTAAAGATGCTCTATTTGAAGATAGAAATATTGAGCTCTTAAAGTATTTAATAATGTATAATTGTCAAGCAATATATGTGGCCCAAGTGGAAAATTGAGAATTTTGAATGTGGGCTCACATATAAATTTAATTATTCATTAGGTGCTATCTTATTTTTAAGCCTATTAATTTTGTAATCAAATAAAGATTAATTAATTTTAGGTTTTTGAATGGAATTATCATGTGTAGAGACTAGATATTTTTATTAATTTTGTATGGAATTATCATGTGTAGAGACTAGATATTTTTTATTTTATTTTAATGATGGGCTGAAATAAAATAAAATATACTCAAGTATACATAGGATCATGATCCTCATTCTAAGGAGTTGGTTCTTATTTTTCTTCACATCCCATCTTGGGTGAAAAGACTCTCTCACTCTCTCACACTCTCTCAAGAACACCCCATTAGAAGTGAAAATCCCTCATTAGCTCTTCCATGGATTCATGCGACAAATCTTCTTGATGATTTGACATGAGATCTAGACAAGATAAATTTATTTTATTTTCATATATTTTCTAAAATTCCTTTCATTATATTGATTTTGAGCAATTTGGAACTCTTAAATATCGTAATTCAAAATGATAATTAGATAAAAAAAGAGAGAAATCATAAGATCACATAAGATAGATACTTATGCGATCATACAAAATTTATTATAATGCTAAGGGTTATAATTATAGGCTATAAAGCCCTTTAGATAGGAAGATAAAAATAATAGTAGTAAATCAAATCAATTATGAATCCATATAATTATTATAATCATGAATTTGATTATATAAAATAATGATTCTAATTATTCAAATTCAGAATATGATCTATAATTATTTTACTAAAATTTTAATCTTTAAACAACTCGATTCATCATTCAAGTAAAAACATCCAAAACATTAACAATCAAATCCATTAATTTAGCAACCACATCCCAATTAATGATAATCAAATTAATATAAACTTAAAATTTAATATTAATTTGAACTTAATTTTTTTAAAAAGTTATTTTAATAAAAATTAATTTTTGATCCTCCCTACAACTTTAGATTAATTCATCCAAAAAATATTATAATTATTTTAAAAATACTCACAAAGAACATATCATATAATACCCCATAAAATTACAAAATATTTTTATAAATTTCTTGAATTTCATTCTATTTAATTGGGGATAAGTTTTTTTTTCATTTTTTTTAGAAGTAATTTCCTTTTAAGTAATGAAGCTAGGCGTTATAACGTACCTACCCGTCTACTTGCCTATGTGCTCAAAAAGCATGCGTGAGTGGCATAAACTGTAATTAATTGCTTCTTTGCTAACGTGCCGCTGACATTTATGTAAAAAGCCTGGCTTCCTCTTCCCTCACCGTCCACATTGCTCATCAAGCCCTGCATTGCATGTGCTGTTTTCTCTCTCTCTCTCTCTCTCTCTCCTCCTCCATCCTTGGAGATTCAGATTCCATCTCTAATAATAACATGTATTTTTTTTATTTTATTTTATTTATTTTATTCCAAAAAAGCCCCATTGCATGTGCTGTTATTTCTTTCATCTCTCTCTTTCTCTCTCATTACTCCCCCTCCATCCTTGGAGATTCAGATTCTCTCTCTCCCTAATAATTGTATAACATGTGTTTTCTATTTTATTTATATTTTAATTTATAATAAAATCTATTCATTAGTGATAGTTATTTTTTATACTTATCTTATTGAATTCTAATATAATTTAAGTATATTTTATGATAATATTTTTTAAACAAGTCATCTCGTGAGATAGCGAGTCGAGTCTGGCTAGCTTAAGCTCAGTTTGTTAACTCATGAGCTTGGCTCACAAATAATTTATCAAGCTAAGTATGAGCCGTCTAACTTACACTCTTAGTACAAGATTAAATATAAATATTAAATCTACATAGAACCTATATATATAGTCATAATAGTTGCATCCACTAAGATTAGTAAATGAGAACATTAGGTTAAAAATCACCATTTGAACTAAAGTTTTTGATAAACAAGATGTAATTATAGAATGAGCTAATGTAGACTAAAGAGCACATAAAACTTCTCTCTCTCTCTCTCTCTCTCTCTCTCTCTCTTAATTAAATACATGGAATCTTATGATAACTAGCTTTTGGGCTTTAAGAAATGATCACATAAACTAAGTAGCTGCCATTAAAAGGGTTCCAAGCTTGAAAAGAGAGGCCTCTTAATCACAGAGAGAGAAATCGATTTATAAAGAAGATTTTGTCGACCAAAATCATTGGTAAAGTCTCATTCCAACCGTCCAATTAAATAAAACTATCAATATATGTATAAATATATTTGAAGGGTGAGTGAGGAAGGACAGGGAATCCCTATCTTTTAGGTGAAATATGGAATAGTGGGAGCCTTAAGGGTCCTCTGCCCATCAACCCAAAGCCCTACTAGTTGTTCACAGCTTATAAAAGAGTCTAGAATATATATATATATTTTTTAGTATAGTTTTATTTAAAATATAAATTATGAATATATAAATATATATTATTTATTGCATGAATTATGTACTTTCAGCCAACTTTGAGCCATTTGTGACCTTTCAGCTTATATTTATGCAAAACTATATTAGCTCTTTGAATGAATCCAAAAGCTCACAGAACACTAACTGTCAGTGCTCTGTGGCGGTGAAGTGAGGACCACTAATTCATATGAATTGATGTACTTCAACTCACTTCAATGATCTCTCTCTCTCTCTCTCTCTCTCTCTCTATATATATATAAACTTTAATCTTTGATCACAATATTTATAAGTATGATTATTATTATTTACATGCATACCACATTCTTCATCTATATATCTATACCTTAAGTTGATATTACATATATATATATATATATATATATATATATATATATATATATATATATATATATATATATATATATATATATATATATATATATATATATATATATAATCTTTATGATGCACTAAAAGATATATTTCACTTTTAAAAAATTAGTTATAATGATATTTTTGATATAATATTAAAAATTTATGTATTAGTTATATAAATATTAAATTTTTTATGTTCAATATATAAATACATATGAATTGTATGTAGATAAAACAAATTTAGTTGTGAATTTATTCTCTAACATACTAAAATATGTAAATTGATCCCTATGTTACAAATTGAGATTCCTAATAGTAAATGGTCCGAACAAGTTGGACAAGGTAAACGGTAGTAGGTAAGAGATGCAAAAAGGCTTTTAAAGTCCCCTTGGTTTAAAAACCACACTACAATGATTATTCTTTTGCCCTCATGGTAATTAAGAAGGCAATTATAGAGGAAAAACAAAAATATTTCAAATTTTTTATTAAAAATTAAATGTCAAAACATAAATTTAATGTAAAAGAAATTCAATTTAAATT
Source organism: Cymbidium sinense (assembly GCA_021442155.1). Lineage (NCBI taxonomy): Eukaryota > Viridiplantae > Streptophyta > Magnoliopsida > Asparagales > Orchidaceae > Cymbidium > Cymbidium sinense. The sequence goes on along the minus strand of CM038229.1, from coordinate 6,651,114 downwards.
TTTTATAATAATTTTATGATCTTTGTCAATTAAATTAGCTAAAACTTTTAGTTTTTATATTATTTTGAGAAGTGGGAATGATTTTTTAATTAAAATAATAGTCTAAAATGATGCCAACTCTCTCAACAACCTCTATAAATAGCATTTCCATGATCTCGGAAGCAAGATTCTCTCCCCCATTAGCTAAGGAGGAGGAATAGGATCTTCTTCCATTGCCACTATCTTCCTTTTCCTTTCTAGCTTTCTTCTAGCTACCTCACTCATGGCTAACATTAAGTCCTACACTCTTGCTCTCCTTTACATACTCATCCTTGTTCATCACAAGTCTATGAGTTGTGAGGGAAGGCATTTGACAGAGAAAGATAATGCAGTGTGCAAGAGATGCTTAGCGGAGAGTAACGCCGAGCTCAACAATGGAGCCGAGATGGTTGAAGGCTCGTTGAGCTTGACTCGGAAACGGCCGTCGGTGGTGGCCGATGATGCTCGGCCGTCACCACACCCTCGTGCCACTAATTTCATGAAGAAGACATCAACGAGAACATATAATTAGCTTATGTTCTTGTTTGATCGATAAATGCGATTTGGATTCTCCTTTGCGGTTAACTATATGATGATGATCTACGTTATCTCATATTATTCTCTTTTGGCGGTTGAGATTGGATTCAATCACAACGGTCGAATAATGAATTGTATGATGGAGATGGGGTTAAGAATGTATGCGGTACAATTAACTCGATCGGATAAGATTATCTATTAATTTATATTTAGGATGTATTTTTAAGTTGATGTGTGTGGTATTTAGCTATTGATCTCTGTGCATATATATATATATATGTCTATATATATATATATAATTATATTTAATAGCTTATATATATGCTATTAAATATTATTTGAAATTAATGCATTTTATGTGTAATTGGTTTGTGTATGAACATATATCATATGTGATTTTATGCATATTTCCTTAATTTGTGTTGTAATAACGATATATATATATATATATATATATATATATATATATATATATATATATATATATATATATATATATATATATATATATATATATTCTTAGGTATTTATTTATTTATAATAATGCAAAAGGAATTAATTTAATAAATCTTAAGACTTCCATCCATTTTCTTAAAATGTGTTTTGATGGTTGTGATGGAGACATAAATGATTTAATAAGTAATTTAATAAAAATAAATCCATTTAAATCAACCTTTTATTTTAAATTTAAATATGGGAGGCCTAATTAAATCTATTTTTTTATTAATTCACAAAAGTAAAAAAAAATAGATCTACATACATATCATATAATAATTATATATTTATATATCGATACTAAAATTTAATGTTTACATATATATAATATTTTTTATACTTTACAAAATATATTTCACGTTTTTAAAATATCATATAAAAAGGTATTATAGATGAAATATTAAAGATTTATATATGATTTATATAAATTTTATACACAATTATAATATATATATATATATATATACATCTTTTCTACTGATGCCTTTCCAAGAAGCTTGCAACTAGCAAGTACAACATGTTTTAACCTAATTATTTTTTATTATAGTCTCTACTTAGCTACTTTGCTTGCCTTGGTAATTTTCTATGATGTAATCTATGCTTGCCAATGGTTGGCTATTGGAGTTCCCACTAATACTTTGATATTATAACAAATAATATGGAGGTACAAATTTATGTGTGAATAATAATAATAATAATAATAATAATAATAATAATAATAATAATAATAAAGGATTGATTAGTTTATATTTCTCACACTTTAAAAAAATTATTTTTGATAGTTGGCCTATGGGTAAGTCTATAGTTTTGGAGGAGATCAAATATGAGGAACTATGAGGAGTTGGATGGAAGAGGCTTTGTTTTACTTTTAATTTTGAGTTGAAGCATAATAATGAAAGAAGAACTCTATTTAGAAGACATGATAAAGAATTTTAGATATTGCTTTAAATATGAATTTTTCTATTAACTTTTGAGATTAATTAAAATCTTCTTTTTTTACTCCATAAATGAGTGGTTTCTATCAACCACATGATAAATTTAGAGACTTCAACCAACTATCCCTTGAACTTGAAGTATGACTCTTAAGATGCTTCATAACTTGAAAAAAAATTTGTAGTTGTGTGACTTCATTATAAAATATTCATCACTAGATCTTGAGATATCACTTCAACTTCATATTCTTTCTTGCAACACATTCTCTTTATGTATGTGTGCTTGTTTCCATTATAAAAATTAAATTTTTTTTTGTTAATACAAACAATGATGTTTCTATCAATACATGCCTTAGTGGGTTTCTTTTGATTAAAAAAAAAATCCTATCAATGATGTCGTTGTGAAAGCCATATCTCACTGACTATGCTTTTTCTGTCATCTAATTCTTCACTCTAATCAATACCACTTTTATTAACTACAATATATCATCTCTCTCATAAATGAAATGTTTTTATCAATTAAATTAGAATTTTAGATTTCTACTAAATTCAAAAAAGATCTAGAGATTATAAGTAAATCATGTTTTGTTAATACCCACCCTTAAAATTTAGTTTATTACTCAAAGATTGCATCATAACTTTACAAAAGTTCTTATTTGAGTGATTTAGTAAAGTAATTTATCATTTGATCTTGAGACATCACATACTCCAACACTATCTATCTCCTTTTTATAATACATTTTCTCATATAGTGATAATAGATAGCTTTTTTTAATATCATTCTTTAAATAACTTTCTTAATGTCGATGGGTTTTACTTATGAATAATGTCATTCTTTAAATAACTTTCTTAATCATGTTGTATGTCAAATGCATAAAATTATAGTGACATGTTTAAATTTAAAAGTTAAAGTGTTTAATGATGGGATGCTTCTTAATTTGATATTCATATGTGAAAGCAATACAATTAAGCTTTGTTTACTTCTCATATTGCACTTCTATAGAACTCGAGATAAAAATTTATAGCTTCTTTTCCACTTCATGTTTCTTGGAGAGACTTTCAATTCACCCTTCTTTAAGGAGAGTGATTTAGTAAGTAGATAATACAAATAAATATTTTCTATAATTGATTGAGTTTGTTGATGCATCTTAGGCTTCTCTCTCTCTCTCTCTCTCTCTCTCTCTCTCTCTCCCCGTGCTTTCTCTCCCTCTCTCTATATATATATATATATAACTGCTAGATAGCTGGTATTGTGCTGGCCAACAACCTCATTGTAATGGCTTCTCAAACTTATTCTTATGGTGTTTAACTATAAAATTTTTTTTAAAATATATCAATTAATTAATTATTAGAAATTAGCATAAATCATTATTAAATTATCCATTAAATTAAAATAAATTAAATAAAATTGTAATCACACAATTTAAAAGGTTGGCACTATTATAAATTTGAGTTATAATTATAAATTATTTAGAAATATAGCTAAATATGTAAAAAGATCTATAGTCCCTCGATTAGAGGAGTTTCTTTAAAATCATAATTTTGAGTCACATGCTTTATGATTTATTATATATTATTTAAAATAGCATATAGTTCAGTAGTGAATTTTAGTATTATTTTTTATTACTTTATCAAAAAGCAACTTGTTAAATACATTTTTTTATCATATTTTCACAATTTTTAAAGTAGTTAACATATTTTTAAATAATATGTTAATATAATAGTGACTATACACATTAGATTCACAAAAAATTAAATAACTGATACACACACAAAAACAAAGCCATAGATTTGTATTCATTTATGAATAGATGTTACACCAATCTTAATGCATTTATGCATTTGAAGAAGATGAGGATCCAAATATTGCTTTTATGGCTATATCTCCCTCACACTAAATAAAAGTTTTTTTTAATAGCATTTTCATTTCTTTCAAGTAGTTTTCTCCTTGCACAAATCATGAAGCCAAGACCAACAAAAAAATTTGACTATTTGATATCGAACTAAATAGAAAATCTCACATGCTTTCAAGATGTTTTTCTATTTATAGACAACTAAATGAAACCTTCATATTGATTTAGTCTCACTTATTCATGTCAAGGATGCCAATTATGTTCACCCAAATGTGATATATGGCCTAGATTTGAACCAAGCTAACTTCGAATATAAATTTAGGAACTCATCATTCGACGAGTTGGCTCATCGAGTTGCCAACTCATTGACTCATCAATTTGACAACTCACCACTAGTTAACTTAATCATTAGAACTTAAATCTTATGCCCACTCATAAATATACTAAATTATTCTCATTCTCTTTCTAACTCTCTATCTTTTCTTTGTTAAATCTTACAGTAAGATTGATTAAGAACAAATTGTAGAATTACTGGTTCATACTTCAACTAAACTTAAGAAGACTCATCTCTTTCATTTCATTTTCTAAAAATTAAAAATTATGGTCTTAGCTTCATGATTGAATAACTCATTCTTGAAGGTTATTTCTAACTTCTTAAACACTCATGATCAATCCATATATATGGTCCCATAAGATAAATGGTAATAATATCACTATATCTTGCTTCATGAAAATATATCTTCAAAATATTTCATAATTTACTCCAATTTCAAACCACAATACAAGCGCTTGAACACATGAGCTTTGAGTAAATACTTTCCACAGTGAACTAAAACAAAGGAAGATAACTGATCAAACAAAGCTTTCTCAGAATTCTCCTTTAAGAAAAGGAGAACATAGTAGTCTCTTTGTGATAGCACCAAATGTCCTCCCCTCACGTAGCTAATGTCATCCCTTATGACCAATCACATATCCTCCCACCTATCATAATACAAAGTAAATATTTCATTAATATAATTATTTCACAAAAAATAAATCATAATTGAATATTATAGAATAAAAAATTCATATATTTCAGATCATTAGTATACCATGCCTTCCAGTGATTCAACTGGAAGCTTTAGCATTTCGATCGAATACCTGGTCGAAGTCACTGACACAACTGAATCTTGATCCCCACTGAGAGAGAGAGAGAGAGAGAGAGAGAGAGAGAGAGAGAGAGAGTCAAGTTGATATAATTGAAAAAGAGAAAAAATATTTAAAACGATGTTAATGAGTTAGGAAAAACCTGTAAAACCACACTCTCGCTAGCCAATTAGTTCCTGAATAGTTGGCAGCACTGTGGCAGGCGAATCATTCCACCTTTCAATCATCATACTATGTAAAAAACAATTATGACATTAAAAATGATATTAAATAAATTTATAAATTTAATTTGAATAAAAATTTACTTTTACAAAATTACCTACAAGCAGTCCAAGGATATGATAAATGAACATTTACATGGAGTGCTTTCTGCACCTCAGGAAGATTCAAATAGGTTTTAACATAGTCAGAAGCACAAGGATCTGGGTTGCTTAATTATTATTATTTTAATTTAATTTGTGTTTTTAATATTATGAAATCAAAAGTTGAAGAATTTATAAGAGAAGTTAAGAACTTAACAGGCTTTATATTTGAAGAAGATCCACTTGATAGGAGCATAAATATCATATCTATCAATATTTCCAACCTCATTTTCAGCTGCGTAATAGCCTCGTCACAATCTGCAGTATTGTCAGATGAGAAAAAATTACAGTTTGATTGAATGTTGTTATAGGTTTCATTAGCTATCAAGGCATGAGTCCACAAGTAATTATAATTTCTTTTGAATTTGCATCTTGGCATAAGCATTCCCCATCGTGAAATCAACCTTTGTTAGTAGCATTTTGATTTATATTAGAAAAACTCTTTGTTCATGAGACTTATGTTCATCAATAAAACTGTTGATTCATTCTTTAAACAAGATGATATTTAACAGTTATTTCGAGATCATTTACTTAAGAGCTGAACAAAAAATTATCTTATTCAATCATGTTCGCTCTTTTGATCTTTTATTTATTTATTTTCAATAGTTTGAAATATGCATGTCTTCTAGGGCTCAAATTTGAATGATTCAAACAAGTTTGAAGACAAACTAATTTCGAACAAATAAAATTTGAGCAATATGAAGAACACAGTTTCCAACTCGAAGTCATTCGAATTTTGATACTTAAATGTTAAGTTGATGAACATTACTTACAGCAAAGCCTTTCAGTTGGATGATTGTGTTCTTATTGGCTGCATTCTTTTTTAAGGATGAGGCTGGAGTTCAGGGATGTAATGGCGGCAGCTCTCACCAGTTATAAAGAAATCTCTATTCTTGTACTGTGGAAATCTCTCTAACCAATTGATCAAGAAGGTGTAGGTGTCATCGGCGGTGCTCTTGTCACCGGTGTTTTGGTAGTCTGAGCTTGTGTTGGAGTATGAGAAGCCCACGCCGGCCGGCGATTCGAGGAAGATCACATTTGCCACTTTTATGATGAAAAAACAAAAGAAAAAAAATTGTGTTATATGTCAAATATATTATTTCATGATTAATATTCTAGAACTTATTGTTTAAAATAAAGATTTACATAATTTTTATATATTCATATATCTAATACCTAAAATTTAGTAGTTCTATTTCTAATACTTTATAAAGTATGGAAGTCCTCAAAGAGACACGCAGAGGGCACTTTACTGATTTCAAACTGCTCTATTAATTGACTGAATCAGAATCTCCAAGAATACTGCTATATTCCCAAACAAATTCACATAAAATAAGATTGAGCTCCACTTGCTGATTGGTCCACCTCAACAAAGTGGGACCCAATCCCTTTTTATCTGTGCATTCGTTTCATAGTGAAACTTATTACTGAAAAACAAAAAAAACGAAGTGGCAGATTATGGGATATAAAAGCCCAAAAAGAGGAATTTCTGCATTCAAAATTTCATCATCATGCAAACAAAGCTACAGCATATTTTATATTATGACTCATCAACAAGTGTTATTTTGTTTGTTTCTTCTCAATTTCTCTTTACAGTAGATACTAATCTAAGGTGAAGAAGCTCCAGTTTATTCCTGCTTTTTAAACATAAATTCCTATGACATCCTTAGCAGACTTTGGGTTCATCATGATGAGAATCACATTCTGCAAACTCATGCAGTCGTGAAGTTGAAGGCTAGCAGATTAGTGATTTAGAGTATACACGTAACAGTGGGGAAAAAAAATGAATCAAAGGCATATTCACATTTAAAATGGCAATAAACAGGAGCGGAATTAATCTCTCTTTTAAAGATGGATAAATGACTAATTTGTTCACCTCCTATGAGAGAAGTTACCCCTCCCATAAATATATGTGATTTCACTCGTGATAGTAATAGTGATATTTATAATATTAAATATTTGAAGATTATGTATATAAATATTAAAATTTACTTATTATATATATAAATATATAATTATGTGGTATGCATATAAAACCCATATTTATTATCATCAATCATTATATATATATATATATATATATATATATATATATATATGTTAATAATACATAAAGTTATATATGTTATGGAGCCAAATAATCCCAAAATTAATATAATTTCTCCAACATGAAATAAATAAATCAAAAACTTGATTAACCAATCATCCTATATATATACAATATAAATAAATTCATATATTTCATACTCACCATTATTCCACGCACCCTCATTCACATAAAGAGTTTTTCCATCACTATTAACTCTAAATGGCCCCAATTGCACCAGCTCCAAGAAAAGAACAACCAAAGCATTTAGAACATCAATGAAATCAATTCAAAAGATACAATCAACCTAAATTCTTCTTGACCCAACATGAGTCGTCATTTTACCCGTTACAACATTGAAATAATTGTCTCATCATCTTCTTCTCGAGGCAGAACTTGATCCCACGTAAGTTCATAAGATGGGGTTATATTATGGTGTAGGTGAGATTCAAATCAATGACCTTGCCAACAACTTTCAACCCCTTATCAACCAAACTAAGGCTTCATTTGAGAAAGATGCAATATTTTGAAAAGATGATAAAATTGTTGTGAATAAAATATTTTTTAAAAAACTATTATGAATATTACAAATATTTTCTTTTTAAAATTCAAACAATAGCTTTCTTACAATCACCATGCTTTAACATCTTTGATTCAAAAGAAACTTTTGTTATAAAATTTTATGAAAAGCAATTAGAAAGATGATAATCAAACACACTTATAATTATTTTCTAAAAACAAAATAACCATAAAGCTATGCCAAACTTTATCCTAAGTGGCTATAAAATGATAACCAAAGTTCGACTTAACGAACAAAGCGAAAACAAAAAGATCAGCAAAGTTTCATTACCTCCATTAAGCCACAAGACCAAGGGCTTGAGCTAGGATCTTGAGGAGCCTCAACAAAATAGTAGAAGAGCCCTTCCTTTTGAAATTCAGCTCCTCACTCCACGATGGACATAAACCATGTCAAAACCGCATCTTCCTCTCTCCCAAACCACCTCGTTATCACATGCATGATTCTGTAGGACAGCAAACCATGTGCGAAAAACCGCATCTTCTCTCTCCAACAAGCCACCTCGTTATCACATGCAGTTCAGGAACCCCAAACCAGTGCAGGCGTCATCAAAATCTCAATTTTATCGTAACCACCTCTTATAGGAGCTCTATATAAGAAATAATATACATTGTAACTTGTCTTTGAAGCATCAGATAATCTGATGAAGGAATTTTACTTTTATCTCTCTCTCTCTCTCTCTCTCTCTCTCTTTCAAGCTCTCAAGCTCTGAGAGTTCTTCTTGGTATCAGGCGTTGATGGATGGGTAACACCCAACAACAACCTCGGATAGGTCAAAATCCCGGATTCAATTGACCTCTTCCATATAGGTTGCGTCATCGTAACATCGACAAACAACCTCGGATAGGTCAAAAATTCTTAGCAGATTCAATTCGACCTCTTCCATATAGGTTAACGTCATCGGGTAACTTCCTGATAAATAACCTCGGATAGGTCAAAAATCCTATTCGATTCAACCCCGCAGTTAACGTCATCGGTAAAGACTCGACAAACCTGGATAGGTCAAAATCCCAGTTCAATTCAACCTCTTCCATAGTTAGCGTTATCGGTCACTCGACCAACCTGGATAGGTCAAAATCCTCGGGATTAATTCAACCTCTTCCATGCAGTTAACGTCATCGTAAAGACTCGACAAACAACTAGATAGGTCAAAAGGTCCTTGGTGGACTTCCGACCTCTTCCACAGGTTAACGTCATCGAGCAAAGACTCGCAAACAACTGATAGGTCAAAAAATTCGGATTCAATTCAACCTCTTCCATACAGTTAACGTCATGAGCAAGACTCGACAAACAACCGAATAGGTCAAAATCCTCGGCGATTCAATTCAACCTCTTTCATAGGTTAACGTCGCCGGGTAACACTCGACAAAACAACCTCGGATGGTCAAAATCCCAGATTCAATTAACCTCTTCCACACACAAGTCGTCATCGGTAACACTCTAACAAACATCCCGGATGGGTAAAATTCTCATCGCGGCAATCTTGGCGGTCATCCCCGCTCAAATACGTGGTCATTCGCTCGACTACCATCAGTCGCCGCCGACCATCGCCGACAATCTTCACCGGTCACCACCATCGTCGTCGGTCATCCCTACCCGTATCGGCGCTGTCGCCGTCACTGAATGCGGTTCAATACCCGACCACCCCGTCGGTAGCCAACTAGCGGTTTGCGCTGCCACTTCGCATCCGCCTCACCATCAACCGCAATCTTGCGGTCACCACCATCTCCTCGTCATCCGCCTGCTCGGACGCCGGTTGCCACCGTCACTGGTTGGCGGTTCTGCCGACCACCCCGTCGGTATCAACTTACGGTCGCATCGCCGGTCTGCCGCATCGCCCGGCAATCTTCCCCGATCACCACCATCTCCGTCGTCATCGCGACTACCGTGCACTATTGCCACCATACTACCATCGCGATTCTTGACCACCCGTCTAGCCACTATCGCGGTCGCATCGCGTCGCGGTCCTTCGCCGACCATCGCCCGACAATCTCGCGGCACCACCATCATCGCTGGTTATCATCGCCGACTACCATCGCGGTGATCGTCGCAAACCATGTCGGACCATTCGAGCATCTTGTCGACCATCTCCGTGATCGTCCGGCGTCGTGCAAGGCGATCGCCTCATTCAAGGAACCTCGTAGTGAACTACGGGTCTTGATCGCCAAACCCGTCGATCCGACAAGGGATCGCGCCTCTTCGAACGAAACATTTGGTCTGATAGCCTCAATGACGAGAGAAGGTGTCTTCTCTCTTCAGGAGGTTTTTATAGATCTCTTCAAGGGGCAAAAGGGTAAAAAAAATGGCTGACCGCGAAACCATCAAAACGTTGGCGCCAATGGGACCAACCCTTCACCAGCGTGCTCCGCCGCGTGTCATCGCGTGACCACCGGCGACAACCGCTCGGACGTGGCGTTGCCGTCGGCCGCTTTGGATAGCCGCCGCCGACGCATTGTCCGATCCGTGGTTCATAATGGGCGGCAGTCCGCGACCCGATCCGTCCGCGCGCGCAGCCCTCGGTCGCATGCCGCGCGACCCGCCCATGAATCGTGGCCCGAACCCGGTCGCGCTCAACCGAATCATGACGTATCGCGGCAGCGGCGCCAGCGCGTAGCGTCGCGGCGTCTTGCCGCGCGTGGCCAAGCCGCATGAGCACCAGCGGATTCGTCGGATGGGTCGTAACCTCAAAATCTAAACATTATGCAAACTACATTTCGGCATCTTATCCTCGTGGTCATAATCTTTATACATGAAGATCGTTCTCTCAAAATATGTGGTTAATGGACAGCATATTTAGTTGAAGAATTTACTATTTTGAAGTACTTAACACATATTTTTGATGATTGAGATAATATCATCCAAAATAGAGCAAATATGACCCCTAGTCGGCCTTAATCTTGATGCTAAAAGTAAGCGTCAGAAGTTGGGGTCGAGATCAAGCACTTAAAATATTCTTGGAAACTTTGGGATATCAGTTAAATTCTTAAATAGCTTTCAAACATGGAGTGTTTCGGTCAAATCGGCGTTCGAAATGAATCAACAAGCCAAGATCTCATAATTATTGAGCATTCAAATACACAAAGTACCTCATATGATTAAGGGAATCATCATGACGTCAGATGGAGATGAGTGGTTGATTTTGCATGTATTTCTGAAATGCACTCCTCCTATAAATAGCTCCTCATTCCTCTCATATGGGAGGCCAAGTGAAGGAGAAGGAGGGCAAAAAGAGAGAGGAAACTCCCAAATCCTCCACTTGTCGCCATCGATTAGTCAACCACCGCCGCGGCCGCCATCGGCCGATCTCACCACCATCGTCGACCATTGTTGCGGTCATAACATGCGTCGTCAACTTGGTCAACGTCGTCAACATTGCCGTCAACGTCGGCCATTGTTGCTTGCGACATCATCGTCAGCAACGTTAACGCTCGACTTTGTTGTCGCGTTGTACTGCTGTTGTCTCCATCTGATCATCCCAGTGTCGGGAAGATCTTGTACTCAGAATAGATCATGGTGGAAGCTTTTTTTATTGCTGCCATGGTTTCTCCCTCTTTTGAGGTTTTAAAAATTAAGTTTTCGTTCACTCTTTAAATCACTTGTATTGTCTTTGACTCTAAAGGCGATTTTTTCTCTGGTTTTTAGAACAAGTATTATTCTTTAAGTCTATATTTTAATATTATTGAATTATTATAAATTTCTTAAAGAATAAAAATTACTCATTCAAGATTTGAGAGTATATGTATGTATGTATATATATGTTTAGGCAAAGACTGTTATCAAGCAATAACGCTACGCTGTTAAATATTTTTATGAAAATATAGAAATATTTCCTTAGGCTCCACTATAAAATATTTTTTGATTAATTTGTATTTTTATATATTTAAATTCCTTATAATAATTTGTTTTTATTTTGACAGGAATATCCAACCATTTATTATCTTCAAATAAATTAAAAAAACAAATAATATTTTATTTGATAGCGAAAAAAAAAAATCCCTGAAGTCGTTGACTGTTATCAAGCACTAACGCTACGCTGTTAAATATTTTTACAAATATATAGAAATAACTAATAAGTTTATTTAAACTGCACGGCATTGATTTTCCTTAAAACGTGCAAGAATACACTCTACATATTTTTAATTATTCCTTAAAAAATATTTCTGGGATTTATAATAGTCAAAATTTAAAATTTAGTCATTCAATATATATATATATATATATATATATATATATATATTAATTAATTAATAAAGATTAGAGCTAAGATAGCTTAATGAACTTATAATTGTAGTACCTTAGACACATCTCATTTATCTAGTCAATACATTTATTTGATTTATTAGCCTATATAATTTAGAGATTATTTAATTTTTTTTGTAAACAGCGTAATAAATTTCTAATTATACTTTTAAATGTCCTATCACAGCCCCAGATATTTCTAATAATTTTGTTCGAAATGAAATTTAGATAATCATAAAACCAATTAATAAAATTTAGAAAGATTTATATTGATAATATTTTGAATTTTGATATTTATATATTTAACATCTAAAATTTCTTATTTACATTTCAAAATCTTAAAGTTTTCAATACATCAAAAATACTACTTTTTTCTCTCTCGTTTAATCTTTATAACTCGGGCAAATTTTTAAAATAATTATGATTTAAAATATAATTAGTAATTTAAGTATCTTAAAAATAAAATTTAGATATAGGTATAGTTATTTCCTTGACTTGCTTATCACGCCAATTTGACATTTAATCTTTTGTCCAATCTATGGTTTGACGGTGACATAGTGTTACATGGAGTAAAGTGACTTATATGTATATTTTTTAAATATTTTCGAACTTGGTTGGATATAAGTTCCATTATTATCTATCGTTTGATGAAAATTTTATAAATATGTATGTTTTAATGATTTATACATATTTTTATACTATATTTTACAAGTATTTGATTGATTAGTAGAAAAATATAATTTAAATGACTTTTATTTAATTCCAAATTTATTTATATATAAAAGTCGTTATAAATAAGTATGTTTTTAATGATTTGTACATAAGATCAAAAGTTTGTCACATAAATAAGGATAAATATTAATATTTAATCTAATATCTTAAATGATGGATATAATATCTTGATATAAAGAGATCTATATATATATAATATGTAGAAATCAATGGAAAAAGTTACATCAAATTGTATGGATAATCATCTTTGAAGCAGGATATAGATGATAAGAATTATATCTTTATTATTATCAAGTAAAATATTAAAGAGATATATATATATATATATATATATATATATATATAGGTTAAACAAATTCTTGAAAATAGTTCATGTAGTTTTACACTTTTCATGTTATTATATATAAAAAATCTTCATCTTAAACAAATTTGGTATTAAGTAAAAACATTTAAACTATATTTATCTACTAATTAATCAAATACTTATAAAATATAGTATAAAAATATACGCAAATCATTAAAAACATGCTTATTTAAAATTTTTTTATCAAAATAAAATAAATAAATAAATTCATATATTTAGGTAGTTTGAAATAAAACATTAAGAATTTAATAAAATATTGATCATGGAGAATGACTTTATATAAGTATTGAGAAGGTTGAGCTCCAATGAATAAATAATAGACTTAAATCCAACCGTTGTCAAAATTTTAAAAATAATAATTACATGTAAGTGTTAAGCTCTACACTATTAATTCACCGTTTGATGAGCATGGGTCTTAAACCCGTTGATAGCGTCAAATTCGGCGTCAGCTTACCTATATCTAAATTTTTATTTTAATATACTTAAATTACTAATTACGTTTTAAATCATACCTATTTTAAAAAAATTGCCTTATAACTCTTGCCGGAGCTCGTCTAAGTCTCCCCCTTCTGTGGCAAGCAAAGCCCTCTCTGGCCTCAACTCTAGTCCACCGTGTGAAAATCTCCGCTGTACCAGAACTCACTCAGCCTTCATTTGTTTCCTGTTCATCAGGCTAAAGCCGGATAATTTGCATCACATCTCCTTGCTGCTTGAAGAATTCTACACGAAGAAGCTTCAACCATTGCAGCTTTGCCGGCCTCCATAGTTTTACTTGCTGCCTCTTGTGTTGCAATCTTCTCCCTTGCTATTCTTGAATAAAGATAAATTCATCCCACCACCTTCTTGGAGAAGCCTAGTCTTTCTCTTCAGGAACAAGTCTGTTTTTTTTTCACGGAAACTAGTTGACAGAAGAAGGGCTTCTGTGCGAAGGCTTCTTCATTTATGAATTATGATGCAGATTTATTCACAGAGCAATTGAATGTCCAGTCTTTCCATTTCCATATTCCTTCTTGCACTTCCAAGCACCAGCAACAGTGCATTTTCAGTTCTTTCTTCTCGTTGCTCGCCGCTTGGGAAGCGCAGGTCAATTTCATGGCGGATTTGGACGCTGCCACATTCATCTCATCTTGGCAAGGTATTCGCACCTTGACTTGCCTGCTCAGCAAGCAAGTATGCTGTCTTCTTCCTCCGCAGCTTGACTACTCCCGCGCCGTTGGAGGCAATTTTTTTAAATTAAGTACGGTTAAAATATGAATTAGCTAATTGAGTATTAATAAAAAAAAATTAAAAAATAGTATAATTAATTAGTACGACGGACGCACGTCGTTCCGACGTGGCGTGCCTTCGCGTGAAAGAGTGGCCGTCTGCTGTCAGAAAAGTAGAAGATTATGGCTTACAATCCGCTACATACTGCAAATTATGAGAAATAACGGATCAGCCCCTAAAAATAAAAGTGGGATATAAATCTTAAGACAAACCTTACATTCTTATCATATATAATGAGTGAGAAATCTACATAGACAAATGCTTTTTCTGAAGAATAACTTGGCTACATGAGAAGCCTAAACAATCTTATAAATTACAAATAAATTATAAATAAAAATTTACTAAGTTAAAAAATGGATTACTACATATTTATTTTGAAATAAAAAACTTCTTTATGATTTATATATTAAAGGCATGTCAGAATAAAAAATTAAACTCCCAACTCAATATATAATCTTGAGTGAAGTTCAAATCCAAACTACTTAAAACTAATCAATCTAAGCTTGGCTATATTTACAATTTTATCCTACAATAATTATTTTCTAAATTCACTCAAATATCAAGATTCACAACAAAATTGTTATTCATGATGAATTGCTTGAATTCGAGAGAAAGAAAACAACTCTCCAAGACAACTGAATGCATACATAGAAGTTTAGTTAAATCGAAAGATGAAAGGCTCTCCAAAATGCCAATCTAAAATAAGTGCAACGGGATAACTTTCATGCCCTCACACAAGCAAAGAGGCCTTCCAAAATTGCAATAATGAAGCCATCATTCTTATTTTCAACCCATGCCAACTACTATATGACCAACTAATGTAGGGCCATCCACACAAATCTTTAATATCATTTCCATAGACAAAATACCTAAAATCTTGAAAACTCACATGCACATAAATAAAATTGCAAGTATTAGCTAAATTTATAAGTATCACTTAACTCAATATATATAAAGTCAGAGTATCACTTAATTTTATGATTACTATTTATCATCTAAATATTGAATAATTAATGAACATCAATGTGAAATAATACTAAACACTATGTAGTAGCGACTATCTACTAAGCACAACTAGACTAAAGAAAAAAATGAGGATAAGCATTGCTCCGCACCCAAAAGTCGTCACATAAGAATTTCTGAAAACTATAAGTTAATGATCTTCATAGTTGTGCTAAGATGTGACTAATCCACGCTATTTCAAATCACATAGCTTATGCTATGTGTTGAGATCTTTAACATGTTCTCTCGACTTAGTGCAACGAGATCGGGATAACAGTTAAAAAATACCTAGAAGAAAAGTGCAGGGACAAAAAAAAATCACGGTGAGACCTCGTGCGAAGTTCCGAGAGAGGAGGACCGTGCTTTCGGTGGGGTCGGAGTTCGGTCGGCGTTCTGGCGGAGGCGAGTTTCGGGGGGGAGAATCGAGCAAAAAACCGAGGAGATCGGGACCGATCAACTCTAAAGATATGTCAGCGTCGCCCAATTAGTGGGCGGCTCCATATCTGAAGCGTTACTAATTGGGGCGGCCCCGCATCTAAGAAGCCCCTCTTGGGCGGCCGCCGTAACGCACGCCCACGTCGAACGACGCGAGCTAATTCATTTTTTTTTTTTATATTTAATTAGCTAATTCATTTAACCGTACTCAATTTAAAAAAATTACCGCCGTTCGACGATGTCTTCTACATCCAAGTCCAAGACACCGGCACCGGCGAGAGCGTTTGGAACTAGAGTGCATAAGCGTGAGCACTTCCCACCTACTACTCATACAGTTCATGATCTGATTACCTTCACACCATGGGCTGAAGCTCCGACGAGGGTTATAGAGAGCCTAACGAGAGAGAGAGAGAGAGAGAGAGAGAGAGAGAGAGAGAGAGGAAAGGGTCTTTTGATGAGGTGGAAATTTAAGGTGTTATAAATGTAAATAAATTTTTTTAAAATTTTATATAAATAAATATCAAAGTTTGAATTATTATGTTTGTAAATTCCTTAAAAGTTATAATCTAAATGTAAGATAAGAATATTTTAAAATTTTAAATTTTAAATTAAAATTCATATTTAATTAAATTAATTTTGAGATTCGACACTGAAATAATTATAGTGCCGACAATGAAATTAGCTTTATGGCCAGCTTAAGAAGTAGCATTACTAAATATATATTATAAGTGTATATTAGTCAGTTCAAATATAAAAATTTTAATGAAATCATTATTATTTTATCAGTTTAATTTAATTTATAAACTCATATTTTATTTTTAATTACAAAAATTGAACTATTTGTTTTTTGTATTTTAGATTCGATTTTAAAAAAAAAAAAAGATAAGTTAAAATGAATGAATCAAAATAATTAAGAAATTAAATATAAATATTTAATTTTGATTGTAAATACTTTATTATTTACATAAATTAATAGATTTTTATTCTACTAAGAAATTTATAATATAAAAAAAAGTTGGATTCTATTTTTAATTAATTAGATTGTACAAAATTATTATTATTTATATATTATTCTGTTCAATCAGAAAAATAAATTGAATAAATCAAATTATAGCTCAATTTCTTTGGTTCAATTTTGTATATTGTTTGAACAATTTAATTATTTTAAGTTATTTAATTTATTAAAAAAATTAATTGAATCGATCAAATTGATAGAATAAACACTCCTATATAGCATGTATTTTCTTAAAAAAAATTTATTAAATTAGATACTTTACAAATTTTTATCATAGTAAATTAGCACAAATTGCAATATGCAATGAGTTAATTAAGTTGACTTTATTTTCTTAATAATTATTTTGGGTTTAAAATGTAATATTTTATTAATACTTTGGTACTTAATTTTTTGAGAATTGCAATAAAGAAGGAGAAAAAAAAATACAATAAGCACTTAAATTGTTGAAAATTGTGGGAAATGTTTTCAGATGACTGTAACTAGGCAGTTCATTTGCTCAGCTGAGAGTTTATAAGCTTTCTCAAAATAAAAATAAATAAATAAATATTAAAAAAGAGGTTTTTAAATCCAAACTCTTATTTTAAATTTTTTAAAATATGATTATGATAGGCATAAATATATAGTACCACGAGTTTAAACAAAAATTGAGCGAGCATTAATCAATGAGTTCATGGTCAGCTCATAATAAACAACCGAATAAGATCATATTCATATTTAGTTTATTTAAACTTTAAGTTTTCAAAAAATATTCAAGCTTATTTTTCTTTTATTAATTTGAATAAATATTAACAGTACTAATCGAATCGAAGCTCAGTAGTTTGAAGAGTGCACTTGTTCATTTATATATATACATACATATATAAACATTCATATATATATATATATATATATATATATATATATATATATATATATATATATATATATATATATATATATATATATATATATATATATATATATATATATATATATATATATATATATATTGTTGTGATATATGCCATTAATGGCTACAAGACAGAGCACAAACAGGTAAAAAACCAACTAATAAATGCAAAATCCAATTAATTCTCCCTTTAAGCATGATGTGATTTCATTCATCATTATTGATAAGCATAAAAATTTTATTAATATGATTTAGATAAGAAAAAAAAACCACCTTAAAATCTATAAATAAATTCTAATTCTTCTTGTTTAGAAGTAGCTAAACGTTTGAATAATAAGACTTAATGCGTGTAGAAAATTAGCGGTAGAGTAAAAGTTTACGCTTTTAGCTTTGATGATCCAAAGATACACACAGGTATTTAAAGAGTGAACAAGAAAACTCCAGAATTTTTACGTGGAAAACCTCGAAAAGAGGGAAAAAAAATCAAGGGGCCTAGCCTAGTAAAAAGCTTCCACTATATATTTGTTTTGGAGTACAAATTTTTCCGATAACGGATTACATAATTTTATATGAGAAGGGCTCACAATGGGAATCCCAAAATCAGACAACAACAGCCATATAGTCACGCTATTATATTGCTAGTGGTAGTGATGATGGTGAACAAAATAACCATCGACAATGAAGGTCATGATGGAGACCGACGGAGATTGACAACGCGGCTCGGGGTGGTTGACAACCGTCGAAAAGTCGATTGTATTTGGAGGATTTTCAAGCTTTAGAGCTCTCTCTCTCTCTCTTTGGACTCTCATATGATAAGGGCTATTTATATATGGAGGACGCCTTTATAAATACATGCAAAATAACCACTCCACTTCATCGGACTGCTCAGAATGATTCCTTTGATCATTTGATGTATTTTAAGTATTTGAATGCTCAAACGAAGTCGGAATTATGAGATCTTGGGCTTGTTAGATTCGGCTTGTCAAGACGCTCGATTTGACTATAAACACTCCATACTTAAGAGTTATTTATGGATTTAACTGATATCCCAAAGTTTCCAAGGATATTTTAAGTGCTTGATCTCGATTAGTTTCAACTGAGGATCAACTTGCTTTTGACATCAAGAGTCATGCTTTAACTAGTAGAATTTTCAGTGTCATATCAAAGACATTTCTAGAACTATAACTACCACAAGATATTCTTATCAATCATCTAGGAGAAGGAGACTCATCATCATCTTAAATTACTAATTAACCTTATTTTATTATATTCAACCCACTAAGATTAAGTCATTGACTTTCCTCTAATATTGCATGAATGCCTCTCACACTACCTTCTTGTTAGGCCATTTTCACTTAGATTATTTTAACTACCTTCAATCACCTCATTGAACTTGTATATTCTCTCCAAATCTCTTAAGGTATTGTCTCTAGCTCTAAATATAGGATTGTTTTGTAAACCACCTCTCCCACTATCTTCAAATATTCACCTTTAGAAAGGACAAATTGAAAACTCACCTTCACAACCAACAATATAACTTCATATGTTGTCTTCTATTATGATATGCTCATTTCTAAATGAAGGATCATCATGACTACTCTTAATCTCCTTTATAGTCATCATGAGTCATCTCAATTTTTATATTATGATAGATTTGTCTCTTTATCTAGGAAGAGTTTGGATTAATGGCTCAACAAAAGAAGGTGTGAATTAGGTTTAAACCTTGCACTTCTAAACTTCTTCTTAAATCTATCCAATTTAAGATGTTGAATATAAAATTAAACTATATGTGTGACTATTTTGCTAGCAAATATAATTATTATGAATCTAATTAATCACACTTGCTTAAATAACATTAACCATCACTATAATCATAACAAAAAAGCACCACACCTGATTAAAATCCCATTATAGGCACCTATACTAATAAAAATAATACATATATTTTTTTCTTGGCACCGCTAAACCTAATTATATTCAATTGTGATGCACCTTTTGTTTAATAGAATTCATAAAAATAAAGCAAATTAAAAAGACAAGTCATGATCAACAAAGAATGATTTATTTGATATGCTCTAAGCAAACTTTTCCATCTTTCAATTTTCAACATTTTTGTCAATAATATGAACTTGGCAGTATTATTCTAAGAAAGAAATATATGCGCAAAAATATCAATGAACGAAAAAAAATATATGCCCAAAAAGTATTTGAATATTAAGATATCCACTACTTATACATTTATTTTATTATTTTTCTTATCTAAATTGTTCTTATTTAAAGAACAAAACAAAATTTATTGAAAAAAAAATATTTGAGCTTCTATCATTAAAAAAAAAATTGCTTCAATCCCATGTAGCTTTTTCTCAAATATATAATTGTTAGCTAAAGTTTAAAAAAAACTAATTAATATGTCAAAATGATTTAAAAAGATGTTATTTATCATAATTTTATGTTAACTTAAGCTAAAATTAAAATAAAAAAATAATTCACTAGGATCATTTTCATTGCTTATAATCTCTAGGACCATCTTGTGTCTCCTAACCAACAACCTTTTGTTTGTGTTATATATATCACTTAAAAATAGAAGACTATTCTAAGGACCCTGAGGACCCTTAGTCATATTTATAACTATCAACATAAACTCATATGCCACATTCAATTATTGTTATCTCGGTTTATAAAGGAGGGCCACCATTATTATTCTTAATCACTTCAATCTTTATCTCTAAGGAGAAGTATTAGCTTAAATACACAATAAGGGAGTATATAAATTGAGTTTGCATGAACATTGTTGAACTTCTTTTTTTTTTTTAAATTCTCCCTAACTCAAAACACTCAAGCTAGCATAAAAAATAATTAAGCAATCAAATATTTGAACTAAATGGACACAAGTGTAATGAAATATGAAGACTAAATGTGCTTATAAAAGTGAATTAACAATATAAACATTTATACAAGTATCACTTAATAAGAAACACACTTTAAATGTGTACTATGATAGATGTTTGGTGTTAAATATATAGAATTAAGCAATATATGAGAGTGTTTCATTAGTAAACATGATTGTTATTGATCTACTTAGTCATACTAATTTAAATAACATTATTCTAGAAAACCGGATAGAATAAAATTTCATATCTTAGCTTTGTTGGGAAATATAACATGTACGTAGATAGTTGAAAAGAGAATAAGAAACTTCAGAATTTTTACATGAAAAAACCCCAGAAAGGGGGAAAAATCATGGGGCTTAGCTCAGTAAAAATGTTCCACTATATATCTGCTTTTGAGTACAGAGTTTAAGTCTTTCCAACATCGAGATTACTAGATCGTATGTGAGAAATCCTGATAATGAGAATTTCAGAATCAGGTTACAATTGCTATGCAGCGATAGTTGGGTTGTAACGGTTGTTGATGACAGTCGGTGATGGCAATATGCGGCGATCGGCGACAATGGTGGTGATAACGAACTTCGAAACTTCTAGTTCTCTCTCAACTTTCTTCCAAGTCCACTTCTGGCTCATTCTCCCCACTTCATGAAAAGAATGGGGTCCTATTTATAGGGTTCTGAGAGGGGCATTTTTGTCATTGTAGCCAAAATCCCAAAACACTCCATCAGATGGTGTATATTAATTCATTTGATTATATATAGTTTTTTGGTGATTTGACCGTCCAAACAATCTTTGATTTGAGTGATCTTAGACTCGTTGGATTCGTCTCGTCGAGTCGCTCGACTCTACTATAAACACGTCAAATTTGGAAGTCATTTGACCATTCAATTAATGTCTCGAAGTTTCATATGTAACTTTTGAGCTTGATTTGAGCTCAATTTGATCCGATTTCAGTGTTGTTAGACTCATCTCACTGAGTCATTTAATTTGATTGAATATATGCTTTAACTTGAAATCCATGCTTGATTTATAAATTTTAGAGAGATATATCATTTACCCCTTATTTTGGATGAAAAAACTAATTTCATTCAAAAAATATATAAAATCACTTTATGTAAAAAATTATTAAGATTTATAATTATATATATTTTATGTATCAAATTTATTTACTAATTAGTTAATATATATATATATATATATATATATATATATATATATATATATATATATATATATATATATATATATATATATATATATATATATATATATATATATATTGTGCTCAAAATGCCACCACCTCTCCGATGATGAGAGTGATTTAAATGTCAATGAAATTTTCAGAAGGCATATGGAATAGTAGATAAGACACTACCTAGAGATTTCACCCTCATTTTTCAGGTTTCCTATAGGCGCAAGCCCCTATAGTTAATTACCCCTCTCAATAAGTGAGAGAGAACTTTTGATTAAGGCTAGTCATAAGGATGCTTAATGTATAGCGTATAGTAAGATATAGAGTTTGAATTTAAGATTTGAAATTTATCATTTTAGCTTAAACCAGATGGTTGGGGGAATGAAGACGTGCCTGATCTAGATCCCATGGTTCCGTGATCCCGCCAATCCGTCTATCTACTTAGTCGAGGAGATAGTGACCCAACCTCAGAAGGATCCTCGCCAACACATGGGTTACGTCGTCCAAGAAATTCTTATAAACCTGGGGTGGTGTTTGTCTAAGGAGACAATCTTAAGTCCACCGTAGCTGACAGAGGTCTATTTGCCCTATCAAGCATACCTTATGATTCACAACTCAAAAGGTAGATCCATTGGGGAGCATACGGGCTACGGTCGTGATCGTAATATAATGGAGCCGATGCCAAACCATCGTGAGGACTCGGTCATAACTCAATATTTCATGGCAAGCCATCAATGAGAGGAGCCGTCCTTATTGGTAAGAGATTAATTGAGAGTGAACATAGTAGAACACTTGATTTGACATTGACACCTTTGTGAGCTAAAGTTTTCTTAGTTTGTCACCCCCAACAAACAGTTGTGGAAGGTGGATAGATTGAGTTTGGTTTAAGTTTTTAGTGATAGAGTTTCATTTGAACATTTTTAGATTGATATTTAATTTGATTTGAAAAATTGACTAATTTGAATATGTTTAAGAGCTTTAGACCCTCTCGACTCTGTTTAGCTGCTAACAGAGGATTAGATCTACTGTCACCAATAATCGCCGATATTTTATGAGTTGAAATTTTATAATAGATTTTAGGTTTTGTTAACCCGGACTAGTCCTAAGACTAAACCGGAAATCAACCCGCAAGATCCTCGACAAATTTAAGCATTCAAAGATAGTGTCGTCCCATGCTATTGTATTTGAGAATTTAAGTAGTTTTTTATTTCTAAGTTATGAAATTGATTTCAGATTCATTTTACTTAATTTTATTTGAAATATTGATTAATTTGAATATGTTTAAGAGTTTTAGATCCTATCAACTCTGTTTAGCTAATAGAGGATTAGATCTACCACCCGATATAATCCGATATTTCACCGATTTGAAACTCTTATTATAGTTTTAGATTTTGTTAACCCGACCCCAAGACTAAACCGAATCAACCGCAAAGATCCTCACATAAGTTTAAGCATCAAAGATAGTGTGGGGCCCATGTTTTTAAATCATTTAATTTATTATTTTAGATCTTGTAACTCTATTAATTTAATAATAGAGGATCAGACCTAGATTTATATTTTGAGGATTTTGAATTTGAGAATATTGAATATAATATCATAATTATTTTGATAATAGTTACTTCTCTAGTTGATATCTTCAATCAACTTAGCTATCATTGGGGAGTTAGGAGATAATCATTATACTCCCAAATGACAGAATTAGCTTCTCAGAGATTTTCTCAGGTGGAGAAAGCTATAACAACATCATTAGGTTTTGTTAACCCGGACCCAGTCCGTAGACCCAACCGGGAATCAACCCGGAGCATCCTAAGACACTAAATTTAAGCATTCATCATAGTGTCGGGGCTCATGCGGGTGTATTTTTAGATTGCTTGCATAATTTTAAGGTATTTAATTTGAATTTTAATCATGTTTTATAATGAATGCAAGAGTTCAATTGAAGCCTTAATTAGCACCTTATGTATATGCTGTGAATCCAGTGGCGTAGAAGATGTTATAGATTGATCTAATATTTTATTAGATTTTTCAGATTAATATTTAATTTATTTCAATTTAGCTTACACAACTTTTTCAGACATTAAAATTTACACTTTAAATCTCTATGTCCGAGCACATGCAGGTGTATCTAAGAATTCCTTAATTAGTGCATTCTGTTAGCTTGTATGATATGTTACGAATCCGATGGCGTAGGCATTTTAGCTCTTATTCAATTATTTAGATTAATATTCATTTGTTTGCATTTAGTTTTGAATTCATTGAATTCTGAAACTTCAATAAGACTCGGCTAATGTTTGTTGATGAGCTCTCAAAATCATCATGAATCTCATTTAAATTCTCTAGGCCGCCGATTCATCCAATCCAATCACGTGTCAACTCAAGTGCTTATTGAAAGGCTTTACACATCTTCGTTGACAAGCTAATTTATTTTATTCTTCTATGTGAACTATCAAGTTGATGAGCCTTCAAGTTCTCAATAAATTCATCATTTTTATTTAAGTTTAATTTAAGCTTATTAATACTCTTATTTAATCATATTTAAGCTTTGTGTCAACCCAAATTTTGGCAACCTCTCGGCGTCGTCCCCATATAGGGGCGCATCGAGAGTGTGTATTCACTTCATTCGCTCTCAGCATAACGATCAGTGTCTTATGACACTAAGGTCATGATCTTCTATCCGTTAGCTCTACTGAGCATAACGGGGTCTTCAAACTTGTTAGCTCTACTGAACATAATGAGATCTTTGTACACCTGCAATTTTAATTCATATTTTAATTTTGAGCTTCAAGTTCACTTTGTGTTAAATTAATTAAACCTCTTTTGGTAGCTTTGGCGTCATCCCAGCGTACTGTATCAGAAATTCGTCTTCCCATCAACTCTCTTGCATGGTGTTTTTTTGCAATCTGACCATGGTCTTAACCTCGATTCTTGAGCATAATAAGGTCTTCAAACACTTGCAAGCAAACCAAGACCCATACTATCCATAAAATCTTTGACTCTTGTACCTCCAATTTTTTAACTAATACAAAATTCCTCCAGAATCTGATTTATCTCAAGTGCAAACAATGGAGAATCAACACCATTAACAAGTACTAATGTTCCATCGGACAAGTCTTGTGCAAAAGAATCACTTAAAAAAAATGTGGGGTTGTTAAGACTACAAGTGTTGGATGACCATTATTTGCAAACATGACTAATGGCCTGACTTGTCTTCCCAACACCACCTTTTCCTAAGCATATAGTACTTCCTCTTACTTCAAGCATCTTATCAAAATACCGCAGAT
Source organism: Cymbidium sinense (assembly GCA_021442155.1). Taxonomy (NCBI): domain Eukaryota; kingdom Viridiplantae; phylum Streptophyta; class Magnoliopsida; order Asparagales; family Orchidaceae; genus Cymbidium; species Cymbidium sinense. Next base: position 6,625,805 of record CM038229.1, on the reverse strand, counting down.
CCGTGGGGTGGCCGACCTCACTTGTATACAACGCTCATGCCCATGATTGGTATAAAATGACAGAGCACCGGTAGAAAGCATGTACATTGAGCTAGAAGCGCGTGAGATCTGGCGTTGGAGACGCATCGATTTAAAGGCGTGATTGGCGTATAGCCGTAACTCCCTTGGATCTCATATAGAGCGAAGTCTCCTGTTAGATCCTTGAAACACACCGGGATATGATGTTTCACAAAGGGTTGGAGATGTTCACGTCACGTTAGCGAATATAGTAGGTAAAGTGGATTCACTTCAGGAGATGTTTGTTGTGGAGCTTTGTTGGGAGGGGCAACGAGCATCGGGGGTTTGTCCATTCTGGTGGAAGATGGCGGGCTTAACCCTCTGTGTGTGAGATTTTGGAGAGAGAGCAGTCTTGTATCATCGCCAAATCAGGAGCCTCCTTGCGTGAGTGTTTTCATTGATTGATTGACGGATCGATTTTAATTTGCTAATCCGTTGGTTTGAAATTCATAATCCAAAATCCAATCGTATAAAATTTAATATAATCAACAATCCAATCAAAAAAAAAAGTTCGATTTTGGTTTTTTAAAACAAAAATAATTAAAAGAAGCTAAAAAAAAAGAAAATTTTCAATTGCAATATTAGTATATTACAAAATATAAAATATTCATAAACATTCCACATTTAAAAAGAATTATAATTGCAATATTAGTATATTACAAATATTCATAAACATTCTTAGAAATCGGTAAGAAACATTCCAAATAACATTCCAAATATTCAATCAGAAGAATCGTAATAAATTACAAATACAAATGTTACAATGGTCTAATCCTCTCGTCTTCTCTCGACTTCAAGGAATCCAATAGGCCCCATTGATAAGTATTTTAAATGTTTCCATCACAAAACTTCGGGGTAAGAAAAGGAAGAGAAGCAGGAGAAAATTTTTCCTTGAACAAAGTAGACAATACCTTGGGATAAAGGGTAGCAAAGCAGTGGAGATGGAGATGATTGACGTTGAATGGAGGTTGATGAAAACCAAATCAAGAAAAAATGAACAACAAAGCACAATATATACTGAGCGTTTGTGATTTTCACTTTTATGTTAATTTTTTGTTAAACTCTTAATCTCACATCTACTTCCAAACTCTCAATTTAATGGAAGAAAAACTTAATCCCAGTGGAACCTATTTAGAAACATATTCAGTAAACCTTAAGCATAATATCGGATGTATTGATCGTTGAATGGAAATAGAGTGGCGTTGTATGTATTGCATATAGGTTTAAATGTCACAAATATTGATTCATAAACATTCCACTAATATGATTGAATAATATTAAAAGATTTAAAGATCTAATCATCTAACTAAAAGATTTAAAGATCTAATCATCTAACTAAAAGAGGTGACATATTTTATTATGATTAGAAATAGGAGATTAAACAAAAGAGATTAAAAAATGAAAATAAAATTCAAAAGAAAATAAAGGCTCACTTCAAAAACTAGAGAGCAATATGTGAGCATCTAAACTCCGATTGGAGGGTTACAATCACATACAATGCTACTAGCGAGTAAATGAAATATAACATCAAAGCCATCATTGAGAAATAAACATTCCCAAGCGACAAATCCACGCCTGGATTAGTAAACATTAAACAACTCCACGATCCAGCAACAAATTACAAAATAATTGATTACTCATTTTCATTTCACATAATAAAATGGAATTTCATGTCAATAGATAACGGGATAAGGATAAGTGATAAAATTGAGCAAATCCATGCTCACATTGATTTCAAAAATAACATCAAAACCATCATCTTTTATAAACCCTAAACAGAGGTTCATTTATCAAAGGAAGCAATACTCATACGGCCCAACACCCATCAAAGGAAAGGGAAAGCCAAAATCATAGGAAAGCGATAACACCAAGCATCGAAATAACCATCAAAGGCTCAAAGCCACCACCGCGGAAAAAACTAGTAGAATATAAGCAGTTGTTAATAAATGAAAATGAAAACACCAAGATCACTTTTTTATGTCTCTGTTCTCACCTAAGTGGTATTACATATTATGTTAAATCCAAAGACATAACATATATGAGCGAGTCAACACCCAAGAGAGAACCAAAAACCGGAAAGACCCCAAAGAGCCAACACCAACATTTATTTCATCTTGTAAATCTCATCAAGAGATTTTAATCAAACAAAATACTCAATTTAATTAAATAGATGAGAAGAAAATGATTTACCTCATTACACAGCTAATTTGCTCAGCTTAATTTATATATATCTGAAATTTCAAATGATCTAATAAGCTAGAATATATCATATCGAATGATAATGGTTATGCTTGACCTTCAAGCCTTAACATTCACATAAATCACATTTAGAATGCATTTTTCAAAATATAGAGAAACATGCTTTAAAAAACACAAGGCGAACAAGTTAAAGATAGAAACGAATTTATAACAAAAAATCACTGAACAAATCAGAAAACATAACAAAATAATCCATTACTCCATTCAGTTAAAGACATTATAAAATACCATAGAACCGCTACTCGCCCTCAGGAAATAAAATACCATAGAACTCTCTCTCAACAATTCCAACTCTCCAAGTCTCCAAACTTTCAAAGCGAAGCCAAACAAAACACTAAACAAGTAACAAAAGAATCCATGAGAATCGAGATAAAACCTCTGCATTGAATTTGAGAAGAAGGGAGAAGCGGGCTAAGCGGAGCCATAAGAGGTGTGAGAGTGATGCAAAAATCCATAGTTGATAGCCACGAATAGTCGAACAAGCAGTCGAAGGCGAAGAGAATTAGAGAAGTAGCTGATAAGATAACCATAATAAGAGAACCGCCTCGACCATGATCGGGGAAGGGGAATGCTTATGCGAGAATGGATTGGCGTTTTTTGATTGAATGGGATTGCCCTTTACCTTCCTAGGTCACTAATCGGTTTTGCACGCACGAGCATACGAACGCAAAGGGCCTTCCTCAGTCTCCAACTCAAATTAGTTGGTTAATTGATTTTTGGTTTTAATTTTACAAATTTTAAATAATTTATAATCCAAAATCGAAATTAGCTAAAATTAAATCAAAATCCAAAATAAAATTTAAAATGGATCCAATTTAAAAAATTGGTTCAATTTTAAAGCAATTTTAGTTTAAATCAAATTATACACCTACTTGTGCGCTGGGAAAGAGTGAGTGAGGGAGAGAGCTATATTATTCTATTTCACGTGAAGGCATGGAGTGTTCTTTGGCTTGCCATTGTGAAAAGGCGATTTGGTTTAGGCGACTCGCTAAAGTGTTTTTTTTTTTTGAACTAAAGTGTTAAAGAGGAAGTTATTTGATTTGATTTTTATCATAAAAACAATACATTATTAAATATAATATTATTATTTTCCTTTAATTCCGTGACAAGTATGGGGATAGAGAAGATTGAAGCTTATTGGATGTTGAGGTGAAAATATGGGAATTGCTCAGTTTCAAATTGACATTATGATTAAAAATAATTAGGTGTATTTATCTCAAAATGCATTATTAATATCAACGAAATTTTAAACATGACAAATCTTAGTCAAATTATATATCTATTCTAGGTAATTTCTACATTCTGGAGGTAATGGCGAAGTCTTTTTTAAGTGAGGGTTTGTTTGACTTGATGAATATGGTCACTTTTTAGTTCAAAAATGTGCATTATTACTTCTGACCGCTCGACATTCATGTAAATTCATCTGAATTGAGCGTGAATAGTCTTATTTAATAGATTTTGGCATTTCGGGACTAACAACTGTGGTGTTTATTTTTGGGGTGTGGGACACGCCTTTGGGGTACTTATTGAAGTGATGGTACAATTTAAGGGATGATGTACTATCTCGAAAGATAGGAATCACCACCTATAATGGACTAATCACTAATAAGGACTCTAAGGCATGATGATGTCTTGAATATACCGAGATCTTTCCCTACTTAACATGGAAAAGTAAAGTAGGGTTTATTTTAAGCGGGTTCATTAAGTTCCCTATGGAAGCCCCATAGTTAATTACATCTAAGAAATGAGAATTTCTTAAGAATACTCTCGATTAAAGTAGATAATTAAGTCTCCAAAGATTTCAAGGTTAAGACTATCAAAGGATTGGCTATTTTAGAAAATCAAATGGGATAGATCAAGGAGAAGACTTATTTTGGAATCCAAAGGGAGAAAGTAGGAAATACTCATGATACTAGGAAGCCTAGTGAGCATTCCAATCTACCTATAGTTGGGCTTTATATTTTGAAATTGAGAGTTAATTATTTGAGTTGACATTTTATTAGATTCTGGGGCTTATAATTCCATAACATAAGATTGTGGAAATGCCTAAGAGGTGAGGATTTATGCTTGTAGCCCAAAGGAACATACCTCAGTTCTAAACTAAGGAGCCTTGGTACAAAACAAAGGCACAACCTAAATCTAAGAAAAAAGGGTATATGGTTTACCTCCACAAGAGAGAAACCATTCCGGACTTATTACCAGGTGGCACTAACTCCTCCTACGCTTTAAATCCATGTAGGCAAGTCTTATGTTTTGCAAGATGGCTAGGCATTGTTCATTTAGAAAGAAAACTAAGTCCTTAGACTCACTCCCAGAGACTAGAGCATGAGTGGTATGAATCCATGACTTAATGCAAATTTTATCAAATTTATTTGATTCTTTTGGACTTTATTTTGACACAGCTATGGGATTTTGTATGCCTAAATGCATGAGAATTTGATTATGGGTCAAATCAGAGAGAAAGGGGTGTCTTCCACCAAAGGCTCTCATAGGTTAAGCCTTGATTCTCTGGCAAGATGGAAGCTCCCTCTTAACAAGAGTGAAAGAATATGACATGCATGATATTATACATTCATCCATCCAGTAAGGGTTACTAAAAATTTTATTATCTTGATTTAATCCCTAGGCTTTTATGTGAGGTTATGAGTTGTTTTAAAATTTTAGTTATGAGTTGTTACTTGGGGTAGAAAAATTAATTTTATCTTAAGAGCCTACCATCTTCAAACATCAATCATAAAGAAACTATGAAAAGCATGTTGTTCTAATGCTAATCTAAACACAATCAAAAATAATTTTATAGACTCAAAAAAGAATAAAAGGCGGTCTTCAGTACACCGAAAAAGAAAAAGAAAAGATGGGTAGCGACTCTACCCTTATACGGATTACAAAATAATATATATGCTATGGGGTCTTCTTTTCTTCATTTCTTCATTTCTTCATTTCTTCATTTCTTTCTTTTGATTTGATTTACTCCAAAGGCATCAGGCACCCAGGACTAAGCCTTTACCCTTCTCATCTAATCCCCATAGCACTAATCCTAATTCTAATGCAAAATTACATCAAAATAGGAAAAGTAAATCTAGCTACACCAAAACAAATGTTAGCTAAACATACCATACAATCCAAGCAGTTATATGAATAATTTGGACTTAGCACCCACACATGGGTAACCAAGTCCACCTGTCCTAACATGGGTTACTTAAGGGGCTAAGCAACACTGACAAAAGTATGTATATATTTTTTTTATTAAATGCTTTAAGCATAACCCTCTAAAATATGATTAGGCTAATAACGGCCTAACATCCAGTCTACGAAACATACATCCTAACATCCAGTCTGAAAGATTACATCACAAAACAAAACATAACATCATACACTCTAACTTAGCACTAAGTGACTTAGTATTCTAATGTGTGTGCTTAAGGCTTGTGTAGCAAGACTTTACTAGGATCCTTTAGCTTAAGTTCCAATTTGAAGTTTGAATTTAAATTTTACCTTTTGGGTGATTTCAATCTAAATGATTTAATGATTTGTTTTCATTTTTATTTCAATTTTATTTGGTTTAAATGATATTTAGGTTCTCAAGAATGAAGAGTAGGATGAATTCCATCGTAGATGGGACTCACCCAATTACATCCTAATTCTAGGAATCTAACTAAAGTCCTTAAGTATCTTGATTAGCATTTGAATTTGTGTAATTCATTCGATTTAGAGTTTAAAATTTGAGTTTATTTAAGTATTTGATTAATTGATTTTTTTTTAGATGTTTTAGTTTAATTGTATCTTGATAATTCAATATCCTTAATGTCTAAAGGAGTTTAAGTTTGTTTAAGTTCATGTGTTTTTTTTGTTGATTAATTTTAGATTAGGTGTTTTGATTTAATTGAATCTTGATAATTCAATATCCTTTTGAATATTTAATTCTTTTCTTGGATCATGGTTATGTGATTTAACTTTATGTTTATTTAATTCGATTGTGGTTCATTTATTTGTAGTTTGATCGGATTAGATTAAGACTTTATTTTTGATTCTAATTGGGTTTGATTCTTTGTAATTGAGATCATATTTTTAATCACATCCATTTGTCATGTTCATCTAAGTTTGGTTTGCATTTTTTTTTTTGATTTCATATATTGGATAGTTAATTAGTTCATTTTATTTAAGTAGGTTGAATGAGATTTGATTTGATTCTATATTAAATTGATGAGAATATTTCTTGATTTAACTTAATTTGATTCAATTTGATTTGCTTAGCTTTATTGGTCTTATGGATTTGCTTAGGTTCAATGTCATTATGTGATTTATTTAATTAATAAGTGTATTTATGTTAATTATAAAGGTTTGTTTAATTTTTTTTTTTGTTTCATATTTGTTTAGACAAATGATGTAATTAATGACTTAATGGCTTTGGTTTGATTTATGTTTTGATTAGTATTTAATTGTGTTTGATTAATTAAGTTTAATAATTAATTTGATTAACTTAATTAGTTTGTTTAAGAGGTATGATTGAATTAAATAAAGATTGCTTAACTTTTTTAATTTCATGTTCATTTGAGTTAATGATGTAATTTGAGTTAATGATTGAAGTTTAAATTAGGTTTGATTATCATTTAATTATATTTTTATGTTTGATTAAGCTTAAGTTTAATGATTAATGTAATTTATTTATTTAATTTATTTAATAAATGTGATTAAATTAATTAGTAGATTAGTTAAGTATTTAATTTTTAATTAACTTTTTAATGATTTATAAAGTTAAATTTGGTTATTAAGATAATGGATTAATTTATTAAGTTTGCATTAATTAGATGTTTGATTAATTAAATTTGATTAATGGGTTAATTAAAATTATTAGATTAATTAAAGGTTTGTTTAATTAGAGATTAATGACTTAATGATTTAGGTTTAATTTAAGTTTTGATTAGTGTTTTTTGCATCTTAATTATGTTTAATTAAGTTTAGGTTTCATATGATTAATTTAATTAACTTAATTAATTTATTTAAGGGTATTTATTTATTATGGGTTTGATTTAAGCTTAATTTTAGCTTTAATGTCACTTATTTAAATTAATTTGATTAATTAAAATGATGAATTAATTCATTAAATTTTATTAATTAAATGTTTACTAATTAAGTTTGATTAAGGGTAATTAGATTAATTAAAAGTTTATTTTAATTAAAGATTGATGACTTAATAATTTAGGTTTAATTTATGTTTTGATTAATGTTTAATTGCATCTTCATTATGTTTGATTAAGTTTAGGTTTAACTTAATTAGTTTATTCGAGGGGTGTGATTATTAAATTTAATTATGGGTTTGATTTAAGCTTAATTTTAGAGTTTAATGTGACTTACTTAAATTAATTTGATTAATTAAGATGATGAATTAATTTATTGAATTTTCATTAATTAAATGTTTGACTAATTGAGTTTGATTATTTATGATTAGGGTTTTGATTTGATTTATTATGTTTGTTTTGTTTTAGTCAATTTAGTTATTAGGTTGAAATATTCAATGATTATTTAATTATCTCATTCCAAATGGATGTGATTTAATTAAGTTTACTTTAATTTTATTTAGTTTAATTGATTAGTATCAAATTATTAAAGTTTTCTAAGTTTGTTGGATTTTGAATTTGATTTAAGATTTAATCATTTAATTGAGTTTTATTAACTTAAATAGATTTAATCATATTTAATTTAATCTCCTTTAAAGATGATATTTTCTGATTTAAAGTTTGATTAATGATTTAATGAATTCTATTCAATTTTGATCATTTTATTTTTATTTTATTTATTTATATTTGAGTTATTTTTAGATTATATTAACTTTTAGTTATTTAAACTCTAATCTTAAGTGTTTATTTGGGTTTCTTAAGATTAAGAAGATCAAATCATTTTTCTTAAGAGTCCTAGATGTCAATTAAAGTGATTTAGGTTATCTTGAAGATTTTTGTAAATTTAATTTTTTTTTAATTTATTTTATCAAAATTGATAATCTGAATTTAAAATTTTAATATCTACCAATCGAAGTTATAACTTGAAATTTTTCTTGTATGTGTATTATAACATTAGTTTCAATATCTAAAAATTTCAACTTAATAGAACATATAGTTTTGGCTTAATTAATAAAATATAATTTTTACTAAATCTTAAATTACGCTCTGAATACTACGTAAATTTTGAATATTTTGGATTTTTTTGGATTTCTCTTGAATCCAACGAGCCTTGTTTGTAATTTTGGTTAAGTATTTTATTTTTTATGATTTTTTGAAGTTTCATATGATTTAAATTATTATTATTTTTTTTTTTGCGGTTTGGGCGGGAAAGACGGCGACCAGCGCCTTTCTGACCGTCGTCCGCATCGGACGGTCGTCGATCAGCGATCCGAGGCGATCGAGCGATCCAATCGTCGACGCAGCCACGTCGGACGGTCAGATCATTTCCGTTGCTCCGGCCGGTGGCTCCGGCTTCGGATCACCGATCGAACGTCCGTCCATCAGACGGTCAGATGGCGTGCGATCGAAGGCGGATCAGCGCGATCCGATCCGTCGATCCATGACTGATCGGGCGGTATTGTGAGCCGCCATGGAAATGTTTTCGGTATTTTGAAAAAAAATGAAGTTTCTAAGCCAAAACTTGTCCAAATGGACGTTTTGATCACAAAAAAATTCTATTTCTATTTGGGATGATTTAAAATAAAAGTCTTTGGATTTTCTAAAGGAAATTCCTAATCTGAAATTTAATACAAAATATGCAAAATCCTAAGACTACGGTTTGGATTACCTCAGGGGATGATTTTGTGGTGAAGATCAGAGCTTCTGTGTGTGAAAGCTTGAGTAATCTTTAGCCTTGCTTCTCTTGAAACTCCTTTTCCGATGTTTTATGCCTCTGAAGAGCAAATTCTTTATGATTTGAGCTTAATGTGGCTAAACGAAGTGGGGAATGGGTTACTTTTGGCTTTGGAGAGCTTTGGGGAGTGATGATGAAGAGTCTCATTTCCCTCTCCTTTATAAGGATGAAAAATAAAATTTTTTGAATCATTTTGGCTCCAAATTGAATGCCATCTTGTTGGGGTGGTTGGATAGATCTAGATTGATTGAGGACTTTGGATTTTGCTCCAAAGTCCTCTCTCTACCACATGATGAGATTTGTTTAATTAGAATATTGGTGCCATGTGATGAGGGTTAAGTGCATGTGATGGGGAATTAAATGAGGTTAGGTGGAATCCTATGTGGGGGTTGGTTCATGAGGATTTAAAATGGGTTGGGTTTATTTTGGGCTGATCCCAAATGAGTTTGGGTCGGTTGATCAGCCCCAATGGGCTTTGGCTTGGTTTCAAGGGATTTGGCCCAATTTAGGTCATATGGGTCATTTTGGGCCAAATTATTGTGACCAAATTAAGCTTTTATGGATTGATTCATGTTCAATTGACTAATTGAAGATGAATGTGGTCTTTGGTTTGAATTAATTTGGATTTAATTTTGATTTAGGCCAAATTGACCGTTTAGGCCAATTTGGGCTAAGTTGGGTCAAGTTGACTGATTGGGCTCGATTGATCAAATTGGAGTTTATTACTTTGGTTAAGTTCAATAATCTATTTAGAATAAACTTGAGCCATTAGTTGTGATCAATTTGGGTTAGATCATGATTTGTCCTGATTTGGTCCTTTAGGCCAATTTGGGTCAGTTTGGATCAAATGGCCAATTGGGCTTGGTTTGGATTGATTGCAATTGATCATCCCAAGGTGATCAAAAAATGGTGGAAGATTTTGGTGAGCTTGGTTCAATCCAATTTGGGTTGGATTAGAAGTTGGCTCAAATGGGTCCTTTAGGTCACTTTAGGTTAAGTGCACCTAAGTGGGTCAATTAGTTTTGTTTTGATTTGATTTGATAATTGTAGGTTTCATTTATATTTGGGTAAATAATTGAATAGATGATTGATTTGAGAGAAAATTCGTTGGTTTTGACTTGATGGATAGAATTTGGCTAAGTCCAAAGAATTGGCTTAAAGGGTTTAAATTGAGTTTGGATTTGATTTTCAATATGGTTTTGGTCATTTGAATTTGGATTTCATTTATATTTGTGAATATAAATGGAAAGAATAATTCATTTATGAAGAGATCAATTGAGTTTGATTTGATTTAAGGAAAGATTTGGCTAAACTTATGAATATGGTTCATATGGCTTAGAAAGGGTTTTAGGATTTGAATTTGATTTTGGGTTTCAATCATTTGGAGTCAAATTTTGAAATTAGATTGATTTGAATTTGAATTTGAATTTAGTTTGAGAATTGAGTCCAGGTTAGATTTGAGAAAGTGTATCTAGATTATGTTTAGGCTATGGGATAGGTAATTTCCTTAAACCCAAGGCATAGCCTAATCTTATGATTAACACTTCTAAGTCTCAGGCTTAGGTTAGGTGTTCACCTAATCAATAGATGTGTCTTATGACTAGGAAATCTTAGTGTCTAGAAGATCCTTAAGTCTAAGAGGATGTTAATAACTCACTCCAAAGTGAAGTCAACAAAGGACCCCCCAATAGGTGTGGTGTAGCGAGGCACATGCTATTGCGTTGAAATGATCAACAACATCTAGAAGATTGCAACAAACAAAGTGATATATACCTGGGCGAAGGTAGATAGAATCACGATCTTAGTGCAATGCGACTCTCTTTATGCCAAAGGCATAAGAGAGAAATAATCCACTAGGATTGAGTACATGAACCTTCCTCTGGGAAAGCGGGTTCAAGTTATCCTGAGGATATATAGATTTGAGTTTGATTGTGAATATAATTTGATTGTGTATCCACTAGGGATAATAATTTAATTGGATTTCTTTGATTTATTTGATTAGATTCCACTAGTGAGGTTAGTCTAATTTGTTATGGCTCCACTAGGGAGAAGGGTTATGGATTGAGGGCATATCCTCCAGGGATGTGCACTTAGTGAAATTTGTTTAATTTAGATCTAGGTCCCACTGGGGAGGCCAATTTGATTTGCGCCTCGCTGGAGAGAAATTTTGTTTGTTTGATATGTTTAATTTGACTCCACTAGGGAGGTTATTTTTTAAATTTATTTTGTTATGGACCCTGTCGGTTTGCGATGGACTACACTAAGAAGGGGCCACGGAGGCCTTGGTCTGTCTTAGATTTATAAGTCTAAAGGGGTAGTCTACCTGCCATAAGGTAGGACTATCCAACCTAAGGGGTTGCCTTTTGGTGAGCAATGACTATGCTAGAAAGAAAGCGTAGTAGACTTACATCTTCCAAAGCAAGAAAAAGTCGTTAGGGTGATCTATTGGACAAGCAACACATCGAACCCTACCTAAGGCGACTACTGAGTGAGCACCACTGGGGATCTTATCTCAACTCAAGAGTAGTCCTGATGATTAATTTGATTTGATTTGATTTACTTTAATTTTGTGTGTTATATTGTGGACCCTGTTGGCTTGCGATGGACCCACTGAGGAGGAGCTATGTTAGCCTTGACCTATCTCAGATTTACAAGTCCAAAGGGGTAGTCTACCAACCACAAGGTAGGACTATCCGACCTAAGGGTTGCCTTTCGGTGCGCGATTGTACTAGGAAGAAAGCGTAGACATCTTCTAAAGTAGAGATCATTGGGGTGATCTATTGATGGATAACAACGATCAATCCCGACCTAGGCGACTATTTGAGTGAATGCCGTGGACACATATCAACTCAAGAATAGTCAATTTCTTTAATTTTAGATGGACCCTGGTTTCGATGAATCTACTAAGAAGGAGCTAATATCTCGACCTATCTTAGATTTACAAATCCAAAGGGATAGTCTACCGTTAGGTAGAACTAACCAACCTAAGGGGTGCCTTTTCGGTTTACAATGGTCAAGTTTGGAAGAAAGCAGGACTCACATCTTCCTAAACAAGAATCCAGGGGTGATCGGTTGCTTGCAACAAATCGGACTGACCTGCTGCCGTCGGTTTACATGATCGTCTTTGGAAAGAATGCGTAATAGACTTATATCTTTCAAAGCAAAGGCGGCCGAGAGGTAACTTCGTTGGTGGCACAACAAGTTGAACCCCCAAGGGCCTGAGTGAGTCACCGGATTTATCTTATCTCGTAGTCAATTAGGGAGTTTTCGACCGCCCCTAAAGATAGGATGCCTGCTTGGGAAAGGGGCAACTGGGGGCTTGAATTCCTAGTCCACAAGCAAATATTTTGTTTATTTGTTTAATTTGTTTTATCATGGACCCTGTTAGTTTGCGAGGGATCAAACTGAGAAGGAGCTTATATTACTAGACTGCCTGTTCTTGAACCAAGGGAGAATCTATCCGTGAACAAATTCTCCAACCAGGGTGGCTACCGGGAAGGGGTCCAATCCAAAAGTAACTTGGGTATGGGGTCTCAAAGGACGTGATCCAAATAGAATGCCCGCAGGGGAAGGGGCCACAATGGGGCTTCAATCCAACACCCTGTAGAAATTGACATGGCTAGTCATATATCACATAGGTATTCGGTGGCCAACTCATGGAGAAAGCGCGGGGACTTACATCTTCCAAGAGTGGTGTACCCACCGGGTGAGTCACTGTCAGCATAGCGAACATCAACCAACCTATGGTGCCCATCGGTTTGCAACAATCAGTCTAGAAAGAAAGCGTGTAGACTTACATCTCTAAAGCGGGCGGCTGGGATAGTCGTCTCGACAGTGCCATCCGACCTAGACCTCGAGTGAATGCCAGCTTATATCGACTTCGAATAGTCATTACTTTAATTTTAGATGGACCCATTTGGTTTGCGATGAATCTACTAAGAAGGAGCTAATATCAGCCTAGACCTATCTTAGATTTACAAATCCAAAGGGATAGTCTACCAGCCGTTAGGTAGAACTAACCAACCTAAGGGGTGCCTTTCGGTTTGCAATGGTCAAGTTTGGAAGAAAGCACGGGGACTCACATCTTCCTAAATAAGAATCCACTGGGGTGATCGGTTGCTTGCGCAACAAATTGGGCGACTAGGGGCTGCGTCGGTTTACGATCGTCTTTGGAAAGAATCAATAGACTTATATCTTTCAAAGCAAAAGGTAGGGTAACTCATTGGTGGCACAATAAGTTGAACCCCTAAGGCGACTCGGAGTGAGTCTGGGCAGGGATTTATCTCAACTCAGGTAGTCAGGCAATTCCAATAGGGAGTTTTGCTGACATTGCCCTAAAGATAGGATGTGCTTGGGAAAGGGGCCACTGGGGGCTTGAATTCCTAGTCCACAAGCAAATATATTATTTGTTTGTTTAATTTGTTTTATCATGGACCCTGTTAGTTTGCAAGGGATCAAACTGAGAAGGAGCTTATATCAACTAGACTGTCTGATTTATTGAACCAAAGGAGAATCTGGCATCCCAAAACTCAACCAGGTGGCTACCAGGAAAGGGGATCCAATCAAAGTAACAGGTAGTGTCTAAATGGGGTCTCAAAGGGCGTGATCCAAATAGAATGCCCATGGGAAGGGGCCACAATGGGGCTTCAATCCAACACCACAGAGAGAAATGACATGGCTAGTCATATATCACATAGGTGTGGCCAACTCATGGAGAAAGCGGGGGACTTACATCTTCCAAGAGTGGTGTACCCCGGGTGAGTGTTGTCGGCATAGCGAACATCAACCAACCTATGGTGCCCATCGGTTTGCAACTCTAGAAAGCGTGTAGACTTTCATCTCTCTAAAGCGGGCGGACTGGGATAGTCATGCCCATACATCCATCCACCTAGGGGTCTTGGTGAATGCCAGGGACTTATATCGACTCAAACATAGTCAAGAGGAAAGGAGCCTCAGGGGACTTACCCTAAACCTCAAATATCGACTAGTTGGTCATGATGATTAGTTCAAGAAGAAAGCAGACTCACATCTTCTCAAACATGATCAACCATGAGTAGCTTCTTGGCTGAAATGAAGACTACAAACTAACAAGTTTTGATAATTGATTAGGAAGAAAGCCGGGGACTTACATCCTCCAACAAATGACCAGGGTGATCGGTTGCTTTGGACAACAAATCGACCGACTAGAGCCTAATGAGTGAGTGCCACAGGCTTGCTCCCACATCAAAGTAGCGAAAGAAAGATATGTGTATTTGTGTTTGATATGAAGGAATAGGATGCCACGGGGACTCTTACACTAAACCCAGGAAACTTCGACCTCAGTATGATGGCTAGTTCAAGAAGAAAGCTGGGACTCACATCTTCTTAAATAATACCAACACAAGATAGTTCACTAGCGGATAAGAAAGCTCAAAATTGGTTTGAAATTAGAAAAGCGCCTCACATCCTCCAACAAATGACCAGGGGTGATCGGTTGCTTTGGACAACAAATCAAGACCTACCCAATGAGTGAGTGCCAGGGCTTGCTCCACTTCAAAAGTAGAGAAAGATATGTATGTTTTTGTATTTTGATATGAAGGAATAGGATGCCACGGGGACCTAAATATATCATGGTGAATTCACAAGCAAAGATATTTCTAACACAAGAAATAAAATTTGAGATGAAAGAGATTTTATTGATAATTATTTTCAAACAAGATTTATGGATAATATTTCTTTAAGTAGAGCCCATTGATTGGAAGCATCGAGCGCTCTCCTTTATAATTTATGAGTTGGTAAGACCCTCCTTGGTAGGCCTTCTCTATGGCATAAGGGCCTTCCTAAGTGGGTTCAAACTTTCCTCTATCTTTGACAACAATTGGTCTCCTTAGAACTAAAACAAGCTCTCTACTTGAAAAGCTCTAGGGGCGGACCAACTTGTTATGAGCTTGAATCATCTTGGCTTTATATAACTCGAGGTGGCATGCGTAGGCGTCTCTCCTCCAAACCTTGAGCTCTTCCACAAGTAACTTAGCATTACGTTCATTTGTGACTTTCTTTGCCATATCCTTAGTGATGGGAGTTGGACTTCCAATGGTAGAGCGGCTTGGACCCATACAGGAGAAAAGGGGTGAGAGTTGGAGTTCTATGTGGTGATAGGCCCATAAAGCTTCAACCAATGTTCATGCCATCATCGTTTGTTGTCATCTAATGTCTTCTTCAGTATTTGAATGAGGGTTTTGTTGAAGGCTTCTGCTAACCCATTTGCTCTTGGATAGTAGATGGTAGAATATCTCCAATCTATGTTGTGTCTTCAAGCAAAGCTATTGATTTTAGTGCTCTTGAATGCAGTACCATTATCGGATATAATTTGTCGAGGCACCCCGAACCTATATACGATATGGTTCTTTGGGCACATGTTGAGTGACCTCTCTGGGGGACCCATTTGGAAAAGTAGTGCATTTAGAATGACGATGACCTTGGAAGAAGGAGGATCGTCGGACCCACAATGTCGATAACACTCGAATGGCCATGAGGCCAAGTAGGATGTAGAATATTAGGAGGTTGATGTACATATTGACATTGATGGCATCTCCTAGCTACATCCATACTGCTGATCATCGAAGGCGGTATCTAGTCTCTTGATCTTGGCTTTCATCTTCAGACCGGATTGATGTGCCCCACATAACCCTGAGTGTACCTCGGTCATGATCCTATGGGCTTCGTGTTTGTCCAGACAACGTAACCACATATGATCGAAGGACTTCCGGTATAAGGTGCCTACAAGAGTATAGGAAAGGGCTCTGCTTCACGTATGCGGTGATTTCTCTTGAGGTAGTTTGCCTACATTTAAATAATCTATGAATGGTTGCCTCCCTCCTCATCCTTATTAGTAATGGCAACCTCCCTTCAAGAGAATCTCAATGAGTTCATCAATAAGGGATAAGACTTGTCTATTTTGGACCCTTATTGGAATGGACTCATCTTACAGACATGCCAACTCTTTGGCAAAGCTAATGCATTATGCTTCTCCTCGAGAATCTTATAGATGGTAACCTCAGGATTTGGGCCAACTCCATAGTGTACTATGGTAATGATGGAGCTTAGGCTTTAGAACTTTATAGGACCCGGGATTTGGTTGATGACTAGAGAATCCCCAAAGATGTTGATACTCGGGCATAGTGTAATGACTACTCTAGGCCAATCGAGCCTCATATTTGGCTTCATTATTGGTGCATGGATTGGACGATGATATGAGAATCTCATCACATTGGATTAGTTAGGAGAACTATTCCTACCCCACTTGGATAATAAATTGTGGTTCTTCTCCTCTTTGAGGAAGCACCATCAAAGTACATCTCGGTGTTGAGCACTAGTAGTCCCTAAGTTCATGATTTGTTCAACGGGGAGATCATCATTAAGTCGGAGTGGATGTCTAAGAAATCGCAAGTGCTTTTCCTTTTATGTACGGAGAATATTATATCATGGGACCAATCTGCCATCGGTCGTCGGCCGTGTCATGAGATATTGTAGTGGATTGACTCTAGAGATCAAGTTCACCTTATGAAAGCATGTAATGTCGTAGCTTTTGGGATGCAAAGATTAAATAGCGGTGCTTTTCAATAGGTGGATAGTTTGCCTCGGCAGATTACGGCGAGATAATAGAGAAGTTCTCTTTCCCCGTCATTGGTTTGAGCCAACAGCGCCAAGGAGTCATGTCAGCGGTATATAATATAGCGCCAGGATAGAGCCTTCTGTGTCATCGATATTGCTTGATATCTTGAAAGCATCTTGACTTATCATCCCATTTGAACTTGGCATCTTTTTTGATAAGTCTTGAGAATGGTTGGCATCTTCGATAAGTTGGAAATGAAGCATCTTAGATATGTACTTGGAATGACTGAGTTGTGTTAGGCTTTTAGGGGGTGGCATTTCTAATATCGCTTTGATCTTTTCTGGATCGATTTCAATTCCTCGGTGTCGGACAACAAACCCAGAAATTTTCAGAATGCACACTTGAGTTCATTTTGAGGTTGTATCTTAACTTCAAAACTACTCTCAAGTCAAAGAGATGGTCTTCCTTTTCTTTACTTTTGACAACGAGATCATCGGCGTAGCATTCAACTTGATGATGAATGAGTTCATCAGATTAGTCATATGGTATGTGGCAACATTTTAAGGCCAAAAGGCATGACCTTATAATAATATATTCGATCGGGTTGAAAGGCGGTGTTTCTTTCATCCTCTGGCCATCTTAATTTGGTTGTAGCGGATGACCCATCCATAAAGAGAATCGCATGAGATGAGCAATGTCCACCATTAATTACGGTATAGGAATTCATCCTTAGGACATGCCTTATTTAGATCCCTAAAATCAACGCATATAATTTGGCCATTCTTTTCTTAACGGGGCAGCGTAGGATATTTTCTTCCCTAATAAAGCATCGATCTTTCTTGATTTCAAAAGTGACTTGTTGATATCTGTCGCTCAGGAGCTTTGATATAAATTTAGCATTTGCTAGTTTATGGCTATGTCAGAGATAAGCGGGCATCTCTTCATAACTCCATGCAAAGCAATCCTTAAACTCAATCAATAGCTTCACTAAATCATTGGTTTCTTTTTCATTAATAGAGAACTAATATATGTGTGGATCTTCTTGATTCTAGGTTGATTTCTTTGAGCTCATCGATAGTTGATCGATCTCCTCTTGAACTCGGTGCATCTTTGACTTCAAAGTCATTTGGATCATCGAAGTTTCTAAGCACACCTCCTCATATGAGTTAGCATGATTTGAAAGAACCTATCGATTCAAATGATTGGTGATGACTAGCTAATCATCATCAATTGGACCCATATGTGAATCCTAGTCCGTCTTGATTGTGAATGTTTGCATTTGTTGTCCCATAACCTTTCAAAGTCGACTGTGTTTAGACCAAGCATGTGGAATTAATCCTTTCTTTGCTAAATTAAGAACACAATACCAATCAAAAGGTAATTCTATTAAATCTTTATATGAATCATCCTCAAGTTCTACATCGACTTCTTGACTTGAGGATGATAGAAAGAACTTCAGCACCTTTACATTTGTGGAAGACTTAGGGGCTTCCTTAACTACCAAACCCTCAACTTTTTGTGAGAAAAGTGGGGTTAGAGCTAAAGTTCCCAACTGATGCTTCACTGTTTCACATATAGACTCGGATACACTTATGCTTTGCTTAGGAGCCCGGTCTTCATCCTTTGCGCTCAAGCTGTCACTTGCATGGGGATCTCATGCAGAAGTGCTAGTTGATGTACTAATCATATATGACTCATCATCGACTAGATTCTAAGTCTATATAGATAGTAGGTGTAGTCACAGTAGCGGGACATAACTCTATTTGGCCAATAAGGAGGTCTTCCATCTCTAGGCATGTCTCGGATCCTCTTCCTCGATTGGTGGAGGTCGGTCATCCACCCATATGTTGAATGGAGTAAGTGTGGGTGGAATCTAATGTTAGGCTCTACTTTCTCCTCAAGTCTATTTCTCGCTCCCTTTTATTTTCTTTCTCATTTTCTTTTCTTTTCTTTTCTTTTCTTTTTCTTTTCCTTTTCCTTCTCTTTTATTTTTGAACTTTCACCAAGTTCACGAGGATAGACTTGTTGATTTTGAGGGAGATAGTAGGTTGCATCCTATATTGACCTCATGAATCGTGAATGGCTTAAGATCTCCTTTGATATAGTACTCAATCCCACCTCTCATGAACTTCATGCATTGATGTAGAGAGGATGGAACCACATTATTCTCATGTATCCACGGTCTCAAGTAAAGCATTGAAAGATGTATGTCTATAATATGAAACTTGGTAGTCTTCCAATCATCCACTAATGGCAATACATAGAGCCTAAAGCCCTCTCTTGTTCATTGAATCCTCTCAACATCATCCTCTCTTTTGAAAGTTTGGAGATGTCAATCTTTAAGTAGCGAGGTTTTAGACTCATAATATTCATAGATGCACCACGGTCAACAAGAACTCGGATATCCAGTATCTTCCAACATCCATGTGTAATGTGCTTGAAAGCAAGTCTTCATCTTGAATGTAACTCTAGAGTGTCTTTGCAAGCCTCCTCTTGATGGCTGGCTAAGCATATCTCCGGATCAAGGAGGGCCTTGATGAGATTCCCTCATCTCTTTGGAGATGAGGGGTGTCATATATACTTAACTTGGATATTTGGGGCGTTGTAGTCAACCTTGGCTTGATCCTCCACAAGCATATCCATGGGTGGAGCATCTTGTGGAGAGGCTATCGCTCTTTAGAACCAATGATTTGCTTACCCTTATCACGAGGTGCCACCACAGGAGGTAGAACTTTGCCGCTGGTTAACTTATGACCTCTTGGAATGATGAATTTGTAGGAAGTTCTACCTTCTCATCGGTGTACACTTCTCCTATGGGATCATGAGTCAGATGACTCCAAATCAATCTCAATGGGTGAACAGAATGATTAGAATGGAAAATCCATTTCTAAATCAAAGGTGGAATGATCGACTAGAATCATCATTATTTTGTAGACTTGAAGAGTTTTTGAGAGGAATAAAATCTAGAGTATCAGTGGACAAGATATGTAAGTGAAAGCTTTCTTCATTGATTTCTTCTTAGATGGAGGTACATGATAGAAATCTAATAAAGTGAGAAAGGGGTATAGTGCCCTTGTCGTCTGATACTCTATTGAGAAGAGGAGCTAGTGGAGGAAGAAGTAGTAGGCTGCAACAATGGATGGAGTCTTTGGGCTTGAGCGTGGTTGTCTTATCTTTATCCCAGTAAGGTAAAATTTCTTCTGGCTGGTGACACCTTCTTCAAGTTGTCTTTGGCTGACTTCAAACCTTCTTGGTGTTGGAGGTTTGAGTTACTTGAACACCTAAAGAAAGTTTCTTGATCTTAGAGACCACTTTTTTTAGAGGTTGAGATAAGACAATATCCTTCTTTTATCTTAAGAGGATTGTAAGTATCCCCAAAATTACTGATAGAACTAGAAGGTTGTATTCTTATTCCTTGGGGATGACAATGGCTCGACTTGTAGCTGCTCAAGCCGGTCCTTAAATGTGACACAATCCTCCAGACATATGTGGTAGGGGCAATAGTTAGGATCATCACTCTTGCCCACATCTTGCCTCTTGGGCTCAGTGGCGAAAGTCGGGTTTCTTTAAGAGATTCTTAAAGATCTCCCTCTTGAATGAATATGGTTTATTGGTTGTCGATAAGAAGGTAGGTAGGTGGTGGATAAGTACCATTCTTTGAGTATATTGTGTGGCGGAGGTGGTAGCTGGCAAGTGGGTCGATATCTTGGCGAGGTGGTGGTGGTAGAGGAGGTGGTAATGGATGCTGCATGCATGAGGTCTCTCATCTTGAGAGCTCTTGCTTCCCTGTCCTACTACCCCAGCTTCTTCGAATGCTTTACGTGGCGGCTTGAATGATTGGTCTTGAAAAAAGCTGTTTGGCTTCCCCTTGTAGGCTAGCAGCCTTGTTGATTAACTTCTCAAAGGTTTTGATCGTAAATCCCTTGAGCATGAAAAGCGGACCATGAATATTCTTGAGAAGAATTTTATAGCATCTTTGTTGGTGGTTCACATTTCATACTCAGTTTCACACGAGAATATAATCAACAAGGGGACTCATTTGGATTTTGTTGGTCACTGATTACCCTTTGGGCTCAGCAAACCTTTTGATGAAGAGGTGCTCCAACTCGTAAAGTCTTCTTGAACCATTGGGTAGTTGACATACCAATCAAATCGATGCTGTCAAACTCTTGTGAAGGCGGAATAGAAGTGCATCCTTGCACCGACATTGCCTCAAATGAAATGCTATGTATGTTTTGGGGTTCCCATTGCCATCAAAATTTTGAAGGAAGGAGGCACAAAACCCTTAGGATATTGAACACATCAAATTCCTCGGGTAGGGTACCACTTTGGCAGAATGAGCCACCCGGGCTTGTGCATCCTTCACTTGTTTGCTCCACTAACTTGATATCTTTTTCTTGCATGGAGGTCTTGTCCACCACCTTCTATGCATCTTTTGCCCTTATCACAGTCTACGGAGATGTACTCTTGGTGATCGAACATGCAACAACCAGGGGTGACCTCTAAAGGAGTAAGTGTCTTGATGGAGCTTGGCCTTGAAGTGCTAAGGCTAACAAATCTTCAACTCTTTTCTCCATCTTCTAATATGCTCATCTCTCTGGCATTGAAGGTGTTGGGTTGAATGGTCTTCTTCCTTCTACACCTATGTTGATGATCCACAAGAACCAGTGTCTTATGGACTTGGCAGTCCTCAAGAGATCATCCCCATGGATCAAAGCGCTAGCATCCTCTTCATGAGCGGTCATCCCAGAGTTCCTCTCTCGGCCAATCTTGTGTGATCTCTCATCTGAAGCGATCCCAGTTGTCTTGAGGATAAATACTTAGTTGTGCGGGATAAATACTCTCAGTGGAGGCTATACTCACCGACAAAAAATACATCGGGCATTTCTTGCCACCGCATACTATCTAAGAGGAGCGGCTCATAGATAGTATATGTTGATCATTGCCCATTGTGAACACCGTGGAAGGATCTACTGTCATGGATACTACATCTATATCCTCCATCCCTTCCGCCACTGATGCTGCTGTAGGTGGAGACTGCAAGGGCTGCTGTGACCGTGGTGGTGACCCGACCACGGCAACCTTGGGTCGCCATTCCTTCTTCTCCGTAGTTGAGGTGGGAGGTCGAATAGGAGTGCTCGACCTTACCTCAACAGGTGGAGTAGATGGAGTGGGATCCTTGGGCCGTAGCCGGATCACCAATGGTGCTGGTCTTTCCCCGGATGGGGGCTTTTGGATCTTGGTCGGAATGGGGATGAGTTGGATGGTGGTGGTGGAGTGGAGTGGGCGTAAGGTAACCGACCGCTCGACTATAGGCCTACTCCTCCTATGGCAGTAGCACCTAAGGATGATGCCAACGATCGACCGTAGGCGACGATCGGAAAATCCATAAGAGCGAGGCCATCACGACAAACCTCCTCTCCCTTGTCTCACAGCCGTGATGCTTGAGCCTCCAAGGCTCTCTCCCCTAGACTGACTCTCCTAGGGATAAGCCCTAGATCAAAAGCACTGGACTGAGGCGTCCTAAGCTCCAACGGCGTAAAGATCTGAGCCCGATAGGGCTTCCCTGCTCTCAGCGGCAGTGTCAAATATCGGTGGTGGAGGTAGTGCGCAATCCTCCCGTAGTCCTCCTCTCCATCCGAGGTCAAAGGGGTGAAACCTACTACCACTCAAATGTGGAGAGGTCTCAGTGGAGATCCCTCCTCACCACATGGGCGACATCCATCTCTCTCTCTGCCCTCTTGTGATGTCGCTTGATCTTGCGATTCTTGTTGCGGCGCTGTGAACGTGTAGGTATGGCAGAGTGAGAGCTAGCACCCACCTCGAATGTGGAGGAGACTATTTCAGAACGCAAGACAGTCTTCCCTTTTGGGGAATCCAAGGAGGGGTAGTATGTAGAGTAACTTGACCCGTATGGAACGACCGGCACGTAAAATTGACACGTGGTAGCAGAGCACAAAGTGGCCTTCCTCTTTAGTGGAGGAAACTCAGAATCAGATGGCATATCAAATCGAATGAGTGGCGCCCGCCGCCACCTCTTCCTTGTTAACTGTGGTGAGGGCTGTCCCCTCGCAAGAAATCCTCACTCCCTCAAAACCACGGCCAAAGTAGATGACCTCGGTGGAGCCAGTGGTAGGGAGACTAGCTTGATCCAAGGCTAGATTTAGGCCAGTGGGGAAGGAAAACACGAGCTTGTTGGGAGCCATAGATACTGACTGAGGACTAAAACAATAATTGATTGAAATGCATTATTGAAATGTAGAGACACTTGCCTTGATATTTACCTTCAATCATTGATTTCAAGATTTGATTTTGAATTTGAACCCACACTAAACAATCTTAAGGATGTTAAGTGGGGTTCATCAAAATTTTAGAGAGATTTTGGATATTGAGGAGAGTTTTTGCCATTTGATTTTGATTTAGAACCCATACTCAACTGATTTAGGTATGTTGGGCGGGGTTCTAAAATTTGAGGAGAGATTTTCTTAAAGATATTTGTGTTTTGTGCATCTTGTTTGAAAATATTGAAAGTTTGAAAGACCTCTACTTAGCAAATTTGGGTATGCTAAAGAGGTTGTGAGGTGTGTTTGAAATATTTTTGCTTGTGAAGATTTGATTGTGTGATATTTTGATTTGAAAATAGGGCTTCTTTCTTAACAAATTTGGTATGTTAAGTAGAGGCCACATGTGTCTGATTTGTGTTTGGTGATGAGGCTTTCACTTAACAAATTTGGTATGTTAAGTGAAAGTTAAATGTGATCGAGATAAATTTCTTTTCTTTGAAGATGGAGTCATACTTAACAAGATTGATATGTTATGAAAGCCCAAATTTGTTTGAGATATGTTTTTTTTTTTTTTTTTTTTTTTTTTTTGAGAATGAGACTCTCACTTAACAAATTTGGTATGTTGCAAGTTCAAGTGTGATTTATCATGAAAAATTGATCCTTACTTAATAAATTTGGTATGTTAAAATAGGGATCAAATGTGCATTGAAAAGAGACCCTCACTTAACAAATTTGGTATGTTGAGTGAAAGTCAAAGGTGATTGTGATTTTGAAAATGAAACTCCCACTTAACAAATTTGGTATGTTAAGTGAAAGTCAAATGTGATTGTTATTTTGAAGATGAAACTCACTTAACAAATTTGGTATGTTAAGTGAAAGTCATTTTTTTTTTAAAGAAAATGAACTTATTTAACATACTTAGGTATGTTAAATGGAGTTCATTTTGTACTTATGATTTTCAAAATGGAGTTCTCATTCGATATACTTGGGACATGTCAAATGAGTTCCCAATGTGTTTTGAAGTCCAAGACTTTAGCAAGAAGGAGTTTTATCAAAAAAATGCAAATAGAATTCAATTTGCTCTACCTTCTCCAAGGGAAGGGGAACTCCCATTTGACAAATTTGGTTATGTCAAGTGGGGGGTTCAAATATGTCTTGACTTCTCTTTTGTGTGTGTATGGTTTATTGCTTTTCAAAAAGAGGGGAAACTTCAACTCTAGCACATGTGAAGTATGCTAAGTGGAGTTTCAATTTTTTTTTTTTTTTTTTTTATCGTGGTTTTATTTGAAAATAGAATCTCCATCCAACAAATGTGTGGATCGGGGATATCCATTTCCAAAGAAAATGTGCTTTTGAAAATTAAAAATTGTTGATTTTGATTTTGATTTTATTATTATTATTATTTTTTTTAAAGAACCTCCTTATAACAATCATCATTTGTTAAAGCGAGGTTTGGTTATATGTGTTTTGTGAAAATTTCTTATAAACTTGTGTAATGATCCCTTATTATGTGGATTTTGAAAAGTGCTTTTGGAAAGACATGTAATTTTTTAGAAGAGTTTTATTCTCTTATTGTTCATGGGATGAACCTTGCCTCACCATCAATGGTGAGGAGATTTTAATTTTGGTAATCTCCTGTTTGATTAATTTCAATTTTCACCTATTGGGGGAACCCAATAAGGATTTTAAGACCTACACGGAGTGAGGTCTTAAAACCTAAAGGATGTTGACTAGCTTTGCTTAAGGATGAAATAAGCTAAGTGCCAACGGAAAGAATGATAGTCTCGAGCCTATATAAAATATAAGTCCACTATCGATGCTTGGAGACAATAATTTTTTACTAAAGATGGAGAGAAGAACTTTCCCCAGCGGAGTCGCCAGAAAAATCTGTGGTGTTTATTTTTGGGGTGTGGGACACCACGCAGATCTTAGGGGGTACTTATTGAAGTGATTGGGTATGATATTAAGGGATGATGTACTATCTCGAAAGATAGGAATCACCACCTTATAATGGACCTAATCACCTAATAAGGACTCCTAAGGCATGATGGGTCTTGAATATACAGATCTTTCCCTACTTTGGAAAAGTAAAGTAGGGTTTATTTTAAGCAGGTTCATTAAGTTCCCTATGGAGGCAAGCCCCATAGTTAATTACATCCCAAGAATGAGAATTTCAGAATACTCGATTAAAGTAGATAATTAGAGTCTCCAAAGATTTCAAGGTTAAGACTATCAAAGGATTGGCTATTTTAGAAAATCAAATGGGATAGATCAAGGAGAAGACTTATTTTTGGAATCCAAAGGGAGAAAGTAGGAAATACTCATGATACTAGGAAGCCTAGTGAGCATTCCAATCTACCCTATAGTTGGGCTTTATATTTTTTGAAATTGAAGAGAGTTAATTATTTGAGTTGACATTTTATTAGATTGTTAGAGCTTATAATTCCATAACATAAGATTGTGGAAATGCCTAAGAGGTGAGGATTTACGCTTGTAGCCCGAAGGAAACAGCTACCTCAGATTCCTAAACTAAGAAGCCTTGGTACAAAACGAAGGCACAACCTAAATCTAAGGAGAAAAAGTATATGGTTTACCTCCACAAGAGAATAAACCACCAATTTGGACTTATCTGGAGTGGCGGCCTAACTCCTCCATGCTTTAAATCCATGTAGCAAGTCTTATGCTTTGGCATGTTGTTCATTTAGAAAGAAAACTAAGTCCTTAGACTCACTCCCCAAGACTAGAGCATGAGTGGTATGAATCCATGACTTAATCTAATGCAAATTTTATCAAATTTATTTGATTCTTTTGGACTTTTATTTTGACACGTATGGGATTTTGTATGCCTAAATGCATGAGAATTTGATTATGGGCCAAATCAAGAGAGAAAGGGTGTCTTCCACCAAAGGCTCTCATAGGTTAAGCCTTGATTCTCGGCAAGATGGAAGCTCCCTCTTAACAAGAGTGAAAGAATATGACATGCATGATATTATACATTCATCCATCCAGGGGTTACTAAAATTTTATTATCTTGATTTAATCCCTAGGCTTTTATGTGAGGTTATGAGTTGTTTTAAAATTTTAGTTATGAGTTGTTACTTGGGGTAGAAAAATTAATTTTATCTTAAGAGCCTACATCAGACATTCAAACATCAATCATGAAACTATGAAAAGCATGTTGTTCTAATGCGCAATCTAAACACAACATCAAATAATTTTATAGACTACCGTAAAAGAATAAAAGGCCAGTGCGGTCGGGTTCCGCCGTACACCCCGAAAAGAGAAAAGAAAAGATGGGTAGCTGAGCTCTACCCTTATACAACCCGGATTACAAAAATAATATATATGCTATGGGCGTCTTCTTTTCTTCATTTCTTCATTTCTTCATTTCTTTCATTTCTTTCTTTTGATTTGATTTACTCCAAAGGCATCCAGGGCACTGATAAAGCCCCACTCATCTAATCCCATAGCACTAACCTAATTCCTAATGCAAAATTACATCAAAAATAGAAAAGTAAATCTAGCTACACACCAAAACAAATGTTAGCTAAACATACCATACAATCCAAGCGGTTATATGAATAATTTGGACTAGCACCCACACATGGGTAACCAAGTCCACTGTCTCTAACATAGGTTACACTTAAGCAACAGCACAAAGTATGTATATATTTTTTTTATTCTTTAAGCATAACCCCTGAGAAAATATGATTAGGCTAATAACTAACATCCTACAAAACATACACCCTAACATCCAGTCTAAAACATTACATCACAAAAAACATAACATCATACATACAATGCCCTAAAGCACTAGAAGTAGTGACTTAGTATTCTAATGTGTGCTTAAGGCTTGTGTAGCAAGACTTTACTAGGATCCTTTAGCTTAAGTTCCAATTTGAAGTTTGAATTTAAATTTTACCTTTTGGGTGATTTCAATCTAAATGATTTAATGATTTGCTTTTCATTTTATTTCAATTTTATTTGGTTTTAAATGATATTTAGGTTCTCAAGAATGAAGAGTAGGATGAATTCCATCTAGATGGGACTCCTACATCCTAATTCCAGAATCTAACTAAGTCCTTAAGTATCTTGATTAGCACATTTGAATTTGTGTAATTCATTGATTTAGAGTTTAAAATTTGAGTTTATTTAAGTATTTGATTAATTGATTTTTTTTTTTTAGATGTTTTAGTTTAATGCATCTTGATAATTCAATATCCTTAATAATAAAAGTTTAAGTTTGTTTAAGTTCATGTGTTTTTTTTGTTGATTAATTTTAGATTAGGTGTTTTGATTTAATTGAATCTTGATAATTCAATATCCTTTTGAATATTTAATTCTTTTCTTGGATCATGGTTATGTGATTTAACTTTATGTTTATTTAATTCGATTGTGGTTCATTTATTTGTAGTTTGATGGATTAGATTAAGACTTTATTTTGAATCTAATTGGGTTTGATTCTTTGTAATTGGGATCATATTTTTAATCTCCATTTGTCATGTTCATCTAAGTTTGGTTTGCATTTTGATTTCATATATTGGATAGTTAATTAGTTCATTTTATTTAAGTAGGTTGAATGAGATTTGATTTGATTCTATATTAAATTGATGAGAATCTTTCTTGATTTAACTTAATTTGATTCAATTTGATTTGCTTAGCTTTATTGGTCTTATGGATTTGCTTAGGTTCAATGTGATTATGTGATTTATTTAATTAATAGTGTATTTATGTTAATATAAAGGTTTGTTTAAATTTTTTTTTTTGTTTCATATTCGTTTAGACAAATGATGTAATTGATGACTTAATGGCTTTGGTTTGATTTATGTTTTGATTAGTATTTAATTGTGTTTTGATTAATTAAGTTTAATGTAATTAATTTGATTAACTTAATTAGTTTGTTTAAGAGGTATGATTGAATTAAATAAAGATTGGCTTAACTTTTTAATTTAATTTCATGTTCATTTGAGTTAATGATGTAATTGATGAGTTAATGATTGAAGTTTAAATTAGGTTTTGATTATCATTTAATTATATTTTTATGTTTGATTAAGCTTAAGTTTAATACGATTAATGTAATTTATTTATTTAATTTATTTAATAAATGTGATTAAAATAATTAGTAGATTAGTTAAGTATTTAATTTTAATTAACTTTAATCTGATTTATAAAGTTAAATTTGGTTCATTAAGATAATGGATTAATTTATTAAGTTTGCAGAGATGTTTGATTAATTAAATTTGATTAATGGGTTAATTAAAATTATTAGATTAATTAAAGGTTTGTTTAATTAGAGATTAATGACTTAATGATTTAGGTTTAATTTTAAGTTTTGATTAGTGTTTAACATCTTATATTTTAAGTTTAGGTTTCATATGATTAATTTAATTAACTTAATTAATTTATTTAAGGGGTATGATTATTTAATTGGGTTTGATTTAAGCTTAATTTTAGCTTTAATGTCACTTATTTAAATTAATTTGATTAATTAAAATAATGTTAATTCATTAAATTTTATTAATTAAATGTTACTAATTAAGTTTGATTAAGGGTAATTAGATTAATTAAAAGTTTATTTTAATTAAAGATTGATGACTTAATAATTTAGGTTTAATTTATGTTTTGATTAATGTTTAATTGCATCTTCATTATGTTTGATTAAGTTTAGGTTTAACTTAATTAGTTTAATTAGAGGGATGTGATTATTAAATTTAATTATGGGTTTGATTTAAGCTTAATTTTAGAGTTAGCTTTAATGTGACTTACTTAAATTAATTTGATTAATTAAG
The DNA here is from genome assembly GCA_021442155.1 of Cymbidium sinense. NCBI lineage: Eukaryota > Viridiplantae > Streptophyta > Magnoliopsida > Asparagales > Orchidaceae > Cymbidium > Cymbidium sinense. The sequence goes on along the minus strand of CM038229.1, from coordinate 6,596,970 downwards.
ATGATGGATTAATTTATTGAATTTTCATTAATTAAATGTTTGACTAATTGAGTTTGATTATTTATGATTAGGGTTTTACTTGATTTGATTTATATGTTTGTTTTATTTCATTAACATGATCAATTTAGTTATTAATATTCAATGATTATTTAATTATCTCATTCCAAATGGATGTGATTTAATTAAGTTTACTTTAATTTTATTTAGTTTAATTCGATTAGTATCAAATTATTAAAGTTTTCTAAGTTTGTTGGATTTTGAATTTGATTTAAGATTTAATCATTTAATTGAGTTTTATTAACTTAAATAGATTTAATCATATTTAATTTAATCTCCTTTAAAGATGATATTTTTCTGATTTAAAGTTTGATTAATGATTTAATGAATTCTATTCAATTTCTGATCATTTTATTTTATTTTATTTTTTTTTATTTTTTTATTTAATATTTGAGTTATTTTTAGATTATATTAACTTTTTAGTTATTTAAACTCTAATCTTAAGTGTTTATTTGGGTTTCTTAAGATTAAGAAGATCAAATCATTTTTCTTAAGAGTCTAGATGTCAATTAAAGTGATTTAGGTTATCTTGAAGATTTTTGTAAATTTCTGAATTTTTATTTAATTTATTTTATCAAAATTGATAATCCAATTTAAAATTTTAATATCTACCAATCTGATTATAACTTGAAATTTTGTATGTGTATTATAACATTAATTTCAATATCTAAAATTTCAACTTAATAGAACCTATAGTTTTGGCTTAATTAATAAAATATGATTTTTCTAAATCTTAATTACGCTCAATACTACGTAAATTTTGAATATTTTGGCTTTTTTGGATTTCTCTCGAATAGACGAATCCAACGAGCCCTTGTTTGTAATTTTTGGTTAAGTATTTTATTTTTTATGATTTTTTGAAGTTTCATATGATTTAAATTATTATTATTATTTTTTTTTAAGCGGTTTGGCGGAAAGGATGACCAGCGCTTTCTGACCGTCGATCCAGATCAGGCGGTCTAGATCGATCGCGATCAGGCGATCGCGCGATCGGCGCACGATCGAACCGTTCGATCGCGCAAACCACGCGATCGGACGGTGCAGATCATTTCCGTTGCTGGCTGGAAGGCTCCGGCTCGAATCACCGTCGAGCGTCGATCCGTAACGCGCGATCGGACGGTCCATCGCGTCGCGATCGAAGGCCGGATCGCGATCATCCGATCCGCGAACTGCGGGGTCGGAGTGAGCCGGCGTGACGATGTTTTCGGTATTTTGAAAAAAATGAAAGTTTCTAAGCCAAAACTTGTCCAAATGGACCCATTTTATGGATTGCACCAAAAAATTCTATTTCTATTTGGGATGATTTAAAATAAAAGTGCCGGATTTTCTAAAGGAAATTCCTAGAATCACGGGAAATTTAATACAAAATATGCAAAATCCTAAGGCCGACTACGGTTTGACGAAAGTTACCTCACCGGGGATGATTTCGGCGGTGAAGATCCAGGGAGCCATGTGTGTGAGAAAGCTTAGTAATCTTTAGCCCTTGCTTCTCTTGAGCCTCCTCCGATGTTCTTGCCTGAAGAGCAAATTCTTTTATGATTTGAGCTTAATGTGGCTAAACAAGTGGGGAATGGGTTACTTTTGGCTTTGGAGAGCTTTGGGGGTGGTGATGATGATGGGAGCAAGAGAGCTCAAGTCTCATTTCCTCTCCTTTTATAAGGATGAAAATAAAATTTTTTTGAATCATTTTGGCTCCAAATTGAATGTCATCTTGTTGGGGTGGTAGATCTAGATTGATTGAGGACTTTGGATTTTGCTCCAAAGTCCTCTCTTTGCACATGATGAGATTTGTTTAATTGGAATATTGGTGCCATGTGATGAGGGGTTAAGTGCATGTGATGGGAGAATTAAATGAGGTTAGGTGGAATCCTATGTGGGGGTTGGTTCATGAGAGATTTAAAATGGGTTGGGTTTATTTTGGGCTGATCCCAAATGAGTTTGGGTCGGATTTGATCAGCCCCTAATGGGCTTTGGCTTGGTTTCAAGGGATTTGGCCCAATTTAGGTCATATGGGTCATTTTGGGCCAAATTATTGACCAAAAATCCAAATTAACTTGGTTTATGGATTGATTCATGTTCAATTGACTAATTGAAGATGAATGTGGTCTTTGGTTTGAATTAATTTGGATTTAATTTTGATTTAGTCCAAATTGACCGTTTAGGCCAATTTGGGCTAAGTTGGGTCAAGTTGACTGATTGGGCTCGATTGATCAAATTGAGTTCAATTATTGCTTTGGTTAAGTTCAATAATCGATTTAGAATAAACTTGAGCCATTAGTTGTGATCAATTTGGGTTAGATCATGATTTGGCCTGATTTGGTCCTTTAGGCCAATTTGGGTCAGTTTGGATCAAATGGCCAATTGGGCTTGGTTTGGCCCAATTGATTGCAATTGATCATCCTAAGGTGATCAAAAAATCATGGTGGAAGATTTTGGTGAGCTTGGTTCAATCCAATTTGGGTTGGATTAGAAGTTGGCTCAAATGGGTCCTTTAGGTCACTTTAGGTTAAGTGCACCTAAGTGGGTCAATTGGTTTAGTTTTGATTTGATTTGATAATTGTAGGTTTCATTTATATTTGGGTAAATAATTGAATAGATGATTGATTTGAGAGAAAATTCGTTGGTTTTGACTTGATCTGGATAGAATTTGGCTAAGTCCAAAGAATTGGCTTAAAGGGTTTAAATTGAGTTTGGATTTGATTTTCAATATGGTTTTGGTCATTTGAATTTGGATTTCATTTATATTTGTGAATATAAATGAAAGAATAATTCATTTATGAAGAGATCAATTGAGTTTGATTTGATTTAAGGAAAGATTTGGCTAAGCTTATGAATATGGTTCATATGGCTTAGAAAGGGGTTTTAGGATTTGAATTTGATTTTGGGTTTCAATCATTTGGAGTCAAATTTTGAAATTAGATTCAGAATTTGAATTTGAATTTGAATTTAGTTTGAGAATTGAGTCTGGGTTAGATTTGAGAAAGTGTATCTAGATTATGTTTAGGCTATGGGATAGGTAATTTCCTTAAACCCAAATAGCCTAATCTTATGATTAACACTTCTAAGTCTCTAGCTTAGGTTAGGTGTTCACCTAATCAATAGATGTGTCTTATGACTAAGGAAATCTTAGTGTCTAGAAGATCCTTAAGTATAAGAGGATGTTAAGAACTCACTCCAAAAGTGAGGTCAACAACAACATGATCAATTTCGTGAACGGGAGTCGTTCGGTTTGCGTTGGCGCCTCCTGACCTCGATATACATGTAAGCATGTTGACAATTCGACCTCTTGATCAATTGATCATCATGTTGTATAATATTTATATTATGACCAGTTTCGACGTTCTGAACGCGACGACGAAGTCCGTTCGTCGATCGAAGGTCATTTGAGTTGATTTTGGTGTCGTCGCGCATTTCTACCGATTTACGCATTATCACTTCATTCGATATTTACAGACTCATCATTGAGTGCAGATTATCTCATTTGATAGTTTTCAATGTTTTGAAGCTAACAACATAATCAGTTTCATGAACGGAGGTTGTTTGGACATCGTCGTAGCTTCTCGACTCTAATATGCGTGTCAACATATTGATATCTTGAGAGCTTAATCGATTGATCGTTAGATTTAGCAATATTTATATTCTGATCAATTTCAATGTTCTGAGTGCGATGGCGAAGTCCGTTCATCAATCGGAGGTCATTTGGACCATTTTTGGTGATGTCCAGTGCATTTTGAGCCTCGATTTGCACACTGTCACCTCCGAAGTCCGTCGAATTTGACTTATGGGCTTGACCCAACTCATGACACATATGTGGAGGTCAACAAATGCCCCCACACACAACAAATGTGATTCCATGGAGCGGTGACATTTGTTGAAAATTAATTGACCAAGGTCATGATAACTTGAATTCATTTCAAGAGCTTTTCCAACTTCCTTTGAATTCTTGAAGATTTTCCTCATTTCATGCTTCATGGGTTGGATGGAAGAATCGGTTTGTTTGCTTTGAGATTTAAAATTCTTACATCCCTTTAAGCTTGTGAACTTTAATGAAGGATTGACCTTATTTGTCTACATTGACTTATCAGGATGTGTATGTACACCCTAAGTCTCATGCTTGTTGGTTTGACGGACTCGTTGAAGGGTGCATACAGATGACCCAACCTTTCGACTTATATTAGATCAATAATGTTGAGTTATCAGTCTAGTAATGTGTGCTTTAACACACTAAGTAACCATGAAATTCCTTTAGTTCGACCATTGCATCTATGTGAACTATAAAATCGCTTCCTTGGTCCTATGCTTTCTATTTTTGCAGACTTTATGAGGAGATTGGCTTTGATCTGTGCTTTGTGCTTGATCAGACTGCTTGAAAAAAGATTGAAATGTTACCCTGCAAGCAATATAGGAATTGATTTGAGATAGCTCCGAATTGAGAGTTTTCTCATATTGTCTTGGTTTATCGATCGAGTGGAAAGATCTCTTGAATTTTGGTTGCTTGCAATCACTAAGCTTGATCTGGTTTGAGATTGAACAACTATCATCATTGGACTAACGAGCAGGGGCTCTTTCACTGCGGCCTTTTATTGTGGCTTGTTGAGTGAGGAGAGCGTTATCGACTCAGCCATTTGTGGCTTGTTGAGTCCGACCTTTAGAACTAGGTGTGTGCAATCGATCGATTTGTATGGATCAGTTTTGAAATTTGTTAAACCGTTCGGTTTTAAATCCAGAATCCGAACAAACCGATCCGTTTAATCAATAACACAAACCGAATCGAACCAAACCGAAATTTTTTTCTGATTTTCAGCTCGATTTAGAAAAAATCGAAAATTGAAAATATAATTACTATAATAATTATTAATCAAAGAATTACATCATTTTATCAAATCATTTCATACAAAATTAAATAAGTCTTTAACAAATAAAACTAATAATATACAAATTTATCATTGAATTACTTTTTTTGAGAGGAATTTTCTAAAAAAAATGAAAAAAAAATCGATTTTTTAGTTGATGACTTGTTGGCGAGATAAGAACATCTTCGGTCCTATGCATGGTGCGTTGACAGACTTATTGAAGAATTCATCTCGGGGATTCGTATCTTGTATTTCATTCTATCATGGCTTCGTGGCTTGACGGGTTTGATGGATGAAAGTCCTGAATTATCTTAAAGACTTGTCAAGTGATATGAAATTACCTTCCGCCCTACCATATGCTTTTGTGGGCTTATAGAAGGATATCTGCCGACGATATAGCTCTCAGAGCTTATGTTGGGTCAATGGCGAAGAGTCATCAGTCACATGCTTTATGCATAACAGACATGTTGATGACGTAACTCCTTTAGTTTCTCGGCTTTGTATGAACATTGGGATGACTTCTTGGTCCTTTGCTTTCTTGACTATACTGAAGAAGAATTTCCTTGGTCTTTGCTTTACGCTTGACTAGTTGAAGGAGTTGAGATTTCACATTTGACATTGATACCAAACTCTGCTTAATGCCTTCTTGAGTAAGGATATCTTTTGTTGGATTTTGAAAAATGACCTTACGACCAATGGGGATGATCTCCTAGTCTGGGCCACTTGAACTCAACAAGTTGGAGGATTTAGAGATTTTGATGCTCTTGTCTTTGAACTAACAAAGTAGGGGGATCCCTTACTATGACCTTTGTGGCGTATTGAGTAAGTAGACCTATCAACGACTCGGCCATATTTGGGCTTGTTGAGTCCGATCTTTAGAACCTACTCGAGTTTTGAACTTGAGCAATTGATGGAGGTTTTATCATCAGGCTAATGAGATGGGGGATCACTTACTACGACCTTTATTGCATGTTGAGTAAGCAGACTTGTCAACAACTCGGCCATATTTGGGCTTGTTGAGTCCGACCTTATGCACCAACTCGAGCCTTAGACTTGTTGTATTGATGGAAGATGTGTTTCCAACTTGATTTGTTGTAGTTTACAGACTTGAAATTTTCTCTTTTGGCTAGTAATATTTTGAGACTTGTGAACTTTGAATACATAGTTTGAATATATATATATATATATATATATATATATATATATATATATATATATATATATATATATATATATATATATATATATATATATGGGGATCGCCTAATATATCAACCCAAATTTAACAGAAAATTCCCCTGTTTCACAGGGAGAGCATGACATTTTGCTATAAAATTTAAAAAATGCCCCCTTTCTGACAGGGTGATTTTTGCTTCATTTTGGAAATGTATTCTTGTATTACAAGAGAATTTTCAAGCAAACTTACACATATAATGATAATGAGAAATAATTAGTCTTCTCAGTACCATTACCAATTCTCCTTCTTGTAAAGCTCGAGGACGTACTGTATAATTGAATATTTTGGACGTCCTCACTCGATAGAATTTTAAATTTTATTGAGCTTGGAGCCTTGCTTTATCAAGCACATCAAGCTCTTCTATCCGTAGACGGGCATTCTTATCTTGAGTGAGATTGTGTTGAATGACTACTCAGAGTGAAAGTAATTCAACTTCAAGTGGCATGACTACTTCAGCTCCAAATACTTTAGCATAAGGAGTGGATTTTGTATGAGTTTGGTAGGTGGTGTAGTAAGCCCATAAAGCTTCAAAAAGCTTGGTATGTCACTCCCTTTTATTTCTTATAAGAATTTTTCTGAGTAGCTTAACTAGTGTTTTGTTGAAAGCCTCGGCCAAGCCATTTGCTTTCTTATTATAAATCAACGAGTATCGTCAATCAATCTTATGTCGATCAACAAATCTATAAATTTTAGTACTTTTGAGGGTGGGTCATTGCCTGAGATATTGTTGGCTTTTTTTATTCCTAAACATCGTAGTCACATCTGTTCGAATGATCTATGATATAGAGTATTACCAACATAAGCATATAGTCGAAGCCTTTTCTCAAGTTGTGCATCTGTTGGCTTATTGCTCAGTAATTTGCTTTCCTTAACTAGTCAACGAAGTGTTGTCTCTAATCTTCCTTCTCTTCTACTGTAAGGATTTCACTTCATGGTCTTAGTGTTTCTTGATTGAGGTCTTGCTTCACAGTAGTGCAAGCCTCATCTTGTTGATTCGATGTGCTTGTTTGTAAAGTGTAAGGAGAAACTTGAGTTGCATCATGCTGGCTTGCATTTGATGACCCCTCTTCTAGCGAGGATTTTTGATTTATTGGTTTTAGGACTCAGCGAGTGCAAATAGTAATTAGCACATAGTCATCATTTCTTTAGCTAACTTAGCTAAATAGTCTAGCTCACGGAAACTCATCATAATGATATTTGGGATTTGCTTTATGAGCCCGAGAACTCACTTATGATAGTGGGTCAATTCAAGCTTGTTGATTTTGTAAATGCCCAACACTTGATTAATCACGAGCTGAGAATCACCATAAACTTGTAGATTTTGAGCTCCCATGAAGATGACTTCATCTATACCTGCCACCAATGTTTTGTATTATGCATCGTGGCTCAATCAACCAGTAGGAATGCCTCATTATACCACCTTCTAGCGTGATCAAGATGAGACTGATGCCAGCTCGAGCTTTTGGGAGATTTGAGGGTAGAGTGCATTTGATGGATGAAGTTCCATCAAAATACGATCCCCACATTTGCTGCTTTTTATATATATATATGCATGACCTGCTCGTCAAGAAGATCATCATCGAGCGATGAATCTGTCGGGATAGGGTGTACAGGAAGGAGGTCTGTTAGAAGTTAACCCTTCACTGCTTTCTGGAAACATAAGTGATGTCAAATTGTAGCAGAATAACATCCCATCGTGTCAAGAGACCTGTCAATGTTGGTCTTTTCATCAGGAACTTCAACGGATCGATCCTTGAGATGAACGTAATTTTATGAGATAGCATGTAATGGCGTAACTTTCGAAAAGCAAAAAAAATTAATGTCAAATAATGCTTCTTAATTGTAGAATAGTGTATTTTCGCTCCTATCAATGTTCGATTGATGTAATATAGAGCGCTATCCTTTCCTCTTCATTATGTTGTGCAGAGATTAGAGATTCTTCCGGTCTTTGTTGTGTACAAGATGAGAGGTTTTCCTAGGATTGCTGCTGCAAGAATGGGCAGATTTAATAGATACTTCTTAATACTATCAAAAGCCTCTCGATATTTTTTTGTCTTATTTGAAAGGAGTATCCATTTACATCAACTTCTTCCTCCTAGACGTGAAACTCTGATCGATTCCTCCAATAAATTTCTGGCTCGGAGGACTAAGATCGAACCTGACCTCTTCTCGAAGATATGAAGATGGTTGGCGACAAGCTCCAAGATGTCGACCGTCTGAAATCTCATCACATAAGATATTTTTCTTAGGTACACATTCTTAACGAGTTTCATTTGTGGGGATCTCACGGTGATGCAGTCAGATGTCGCGTGTATCCTTCTTTAAAGCAATTTCACTTTAAGGCTTTAGCCTCCAAATTTGCTTACCTCTTTGCCGGGACCTTTCGACGATGGATTCTTGAACCTGTGGTCCAAGTGTCACGCCTCGATGCTCACCGTACGAGACTTGAATTGGTTGACATCTTGCCAGGGTTGTAGGAGGAGGTCTCCTTAGAGGAGCAACTCTAACCTCCCTAATGATAGGACTTTGAAAATTTTTTTATCAGTCCTTTCTCCTTAGCAACTTTAAGGACCTGATGCACTCTTGCATTTCGAGTTTCCTCACTAGAGAAGTTGGAATCTAATGTTGTCGGGTCCAGAAGGACTATTTGATTTGACCAGTAGAGTTGTTCCTCTTTACCCATCTTAGGTTGTCAAACCTGTTATAGGTTGAAACACTCATCTTGGTTTTACAACTATTTGTACAATTTTTGCTTGAACAATAGTTATTGAGCATGTTTCAACATTTCTCTTTTTTTTCTTATCTGTGGTTAGCTTGCTTCCAAATGAGTAAGCTTTTGCGTTGTCACTTGTTCTTGAAGCTTCAGCCTCAATATTTATTTTCTTTTTTGTTGAAACCTTTTGGCGGTGGATTTCCAAACATGTGGTTCAGGTGTCATGCCCCGATGTTCATCGTATAGGACTTACTCTCAAGGCTTCATTCTTCATATTTAGTTTTCTTTCTACCGGGACCATTTAGTAGCGAATTCCCAAACATGCAGTTCAGGTGTCACGCCCCAATGTTCACTATGCAGGACTTCCTCTCGAGGCTTCGCTCTCCAGATTTATTTTTCTTTCTACCAGGGCCTTTCGGTAGCTTATTTCTAGACACACGGTCCAAGTGTCACACTCCGATGCTCACCGTGCAAAACTTGTTTAAAATGATCTTGAGTTCTTACTACCATTGATGGTAGTTTCTATAGTGGAGCATTTTTGTCTTCTCTGATAATTGGCCTTTGATATCTCTTCTTCATAAGGCCTTTTTTTCTTTGACAACCTTCAGGACTCTGTGTTCTCGAGCAGATAAAGTTTCAAGTTGTTTCTTCTGAAGAGTTGGAGCTGACTGTTGTTGAGCCCAAAAAGACTGCTTAACATCACTAGTAGAGCTATTCCTTTTCACCCATTTCAATTTTTCAAACTCATTGTGAGTGGGAACACTCGCTTCTGGCATCAAGCCTGGTCGCATGGCTAGTGATTCAGTCAACAACTGCTGAGCTCACAGTTCAGCATTTCTTCTCCTTCTTATACACAATTTTCCTCCAAAAGAGGAGGCTTCAATATCATACCTTCCTAGTGCGAAAGGTTCAACTAACAGAGTGGATTCACAGGCATGATTGAAACTTTCTGTCCTGTGATGGTTCTTTTCATGACCAACGTCTTAAAATAACCCAATCTTTTATATAAAGGCACTCCTTGAGGAACCTTAGTAGCGAAGTGGTCATTCCATTGTCCTCCTCCCTTGTATAAGTTGGGGTGTACAATATGCAAGTATGTGTAAAGGATTACTTACGAAGGATGGTGGAAAGTCTACACTATCAAATTGAATGGTAGCTCCAACATCCCAGTATTGATTATACCATAAACCAAATGGATGTTGGCTCTACGATCTAGCTGCATGATGAACGGTATGCTCTGAAGATCCAACTTTGTAAATGAAAGATGGGGATTAATAACCAGTAATTGATATATTACCCCACACTTTGAAAATACATAGATACAACAGAACAAACTGATATAGAATAAGCAGATTAGTCATAAGGACATGATTGGCTTAGATTTAATTTTATTGAAAATTGATTTTTTTTTCAAATTCTTTTATATATACTCCACTATTACTATAACTTTGATTTGACAAGAAAAGATGGAAAGATAAACCTGTCCCTAGTGGAGTTGCCAGAAATCTGTGGGCTCCAAAAATTTGCCACCGACCTCTTTGATGAAGAGAGTGATTTAAATGTCGATGAAGTTTTCAAAAGGCAGATGGAATAGTAGATAAGACACTACCCAGAGATTTCGCCCACATTTTGTTAGGACTTTAGATTTGGTTCCAGGTTTCCTATTGGCGCAAGCCCCTTTAGTTAATTACCCCCATCAATAAGTGAGAGAGAACTTTCGATTAAGGCTAGTCATTAGGACGCTTAATGCGTAGTGTATAGTAGCAGCATATAGAGTTTCAGAATTTAAGATATGAAATTTATCATTTCAGCTTAAATCAGATGGTTGGGGGAATGATGACGTGCCTGATCTAGATCCCACGGTTTCATCATCCCGGGCAGTCGCGGTCCCTAGTCTACTTAGTCAGAGGACTATTTTCCCTATTAAGTATACCCTATGATTCACAACTCAAAGGGCAGAGCCATTGGGGAGCATACGGGCTTCGGTCGTGATCATAATATAATTGATCCGGACTGACCAAACCACCTGATCAGAGGACTCTGGTCATAACTACTTCATCTGTGGATCCTACTGGCCAAGCCACGCAGTTAGAAGACACGCCACGTCTTTACTGGCAAGAGATTAATTGAGAGTTAGAACACTTGATTTGACATTGGCTCCTTTGTGAGCTAGAGTTTTCTTAGTTTGTCACCCCGGACAAGCAGTTGTGGAAGGTGGATAGATTGAGTTTGGTTTAAGTTTTTAGTGAGAGAGTTTCATTTGAATATTTTTAGATTGATATTTAATTTGATTTGAAAAATTGATTAATTTGAATATGTTTAAGAGCTTTAGACCATGTCGACTCTATTTAGCTGCTAACAGAGGATTAGATCTACTGTCATCTTACAGAATCAGTTTCTCAGATATTTTACTAAGTTGAAATTCTTATAATAGATTTTTAGGTTTTGTTAACCCGGACCCAGTCCTAAGACTAAACCGAGAATCAACCTGCGCAGCATCCTTAGATACTAAATTTTAGCATTCAACATAGTGTCGGGGCTCATGCGGTTGTATTTGAGAATTTAAGTAGTTTTTTATTTCTACGTTATGAAATTGATTTCAAATTTTTTTTTACTTAATTTTATTTGAAATATTGATTAATTTGAATATGTTTAAGAGTTTTAGATCCTATCAACTCTATTTAGCTACTAAGAAAGGATTAGATCTACTGTCATCCGACAAAATCAGTTTCTCAGATATTTCACTGACTTGAAACTTTTATTATAGGTTTTTAGATTTTGTTAACCTAGACCCAGTCTTAAGTCTAAACCAGGAACCAACCCGCGCAGCATCCTCAGACACTAAGTTTAAGCATTCAACATAATGTCGAGGCCCATGAGGGTGTTTAAATCATTTAATTTATTGTTTCATATCTTGTCAACTCTATTAATTTAATAATAGAGGATCAGACCTAAATTTATATTTTGAGGATTTTTAATTTGAGAATATTGAAAATAATATCATAATTATTTTGATAATAGTTACCCCTCTAGTTGATATCTTCAATCAACTTAGCTATCATTGGGGAGTTTGGAGATAATCATTATACTCTCAAATGACAGAATTAGCTTCTTAAAGATTTTATCAGGCGGAGAAAACTATAACAACATCATTAGGTTTTGTTAACCCGAACCCAGTCCATAGACCCAATCGGGAATCAACCCGCGCAGCATCCTGAGACACTAAATTTAAGTATTTAACATAGTGTCAAGGCCCATGCGGGTGTATTTTTAGATTGCTTGCATAATTTTAAGGTATTTAATTTGAATTTTAATCATGTTTTATAATAAATGCAAGAGTTCAATTGAAGCCTTAATTAATACCTTCTGTTCGCTTATATGATATATTGTGAATCCGGTGGCATAAAAAATGTTATAGATTGATCTAATATTTTATTAGATTTTTCAGATTAATATTTAATTTATTCCAATTTAGCCTGCGCAGCCTTTTTAGACATTAAAATTTGCACTTTAAATCTCTATATCCGAGCACATGCAGGTGTATCTAAGAATTCCTTAATTAGCTCATTTTGTTCATTTGTATGATATGTTGCGAATCCGGTGGCGTAGGCGTTTCAGCTCTTGCTCAATTATTTAGATTAATATTCAATTGTTTGCATTTAGTTTAAAATTCATTGAATTCTGAAACTTCAATAAGACTCGGCTAATGTTTGATGATGAGCTCGCAAAATCATCATGAATCTCATTTAAATTCTCTGGGCCACTTTTGATTCATCCAATCCGCTACATAGTGCAACTCAAGTGCTTATTGAAAGGCTTGACACATCTTCGTTGACAAGCTAATTTATTTTATTCTTGCCTCTATGTGAACTATCAAGTTGATGAGCCTTCAAGTTCTCAATAAATTCATCATTTTTTATTTAAGTTTAATTTAAGCTTAGTAATACTCTTATTTAATCATATTTAAGCTTTGTGTCAATCCAAATTTCGGCAACCTCGGATCCCCCACATAGTCGACGGAGTCTAATCGACATTCTTAGCTCATGAACATAAGCTAGTGTCTTGCGAACTTCTGCCGCGTGATCTTCTACCCATTAGGTCTACTCAGCATAACGGGGTCTTCAAACTTGTTAGCTCTACTGAACATAACGAGATATTCGTACACCTGCAATTTTAATTCATATTTTAATTTTGAGCTTTGAATTCACTTTGTGTTAAATTAATTTCCCTAACTAATTGCAGTACATCAAAAAGAAAAAAAGAATAGATTTGACTGAATAAATCAAAATAGTTATGTTATTTGATTTGGTCTAATCGATTCAAAAAATAAAAATTATCCAAATCGACCAAATGCACACCCCAACATATGAAGGATTCTTTTGATTTGCTAGTAAAACTCTTGTCGTCACGTAATGGTTGTCTTCTCAAATCATCATCATTTCCCTCATATATTCTTAATAAAAATGATGCAAATTGACAAGCGACACAACTTATGTGAGAATTCAGATCCTCCCAAAATTGGTATTCAAGTAGTTCAAAGAAAGTGCACATGAAATATAACAAAAGTAGTACAGACGTAGTACAGACGCACATCAATGAATGAAATAGATAAAAACAAACGTAGTACAGACTTGACAAACAGTTGTGAAAGGTGGATAGATTGAGTTTGGTTTAAGTTTTTAGTGATAGAGTTTCATTTGAAAATTTTTAGATTGATATTTAATTTGATTTGAAAAATTGATTAATTTGAATATGTTTAAGAGCTTTAAACCCTGTCGACTCTATTTAGCTGCTAACAGAGGATTAGATCTATTGTCACCTTACAGAATTAGTTTCTCAGATATTTTACTGAGTTGAAATTCTTATAATAGATTTTTAGGTTTTGTTAACCCGGACCTAGTCCTAACACTAAATCGGGAATCAACCCGCGCAGCATCCTCAAACACTAAATTTAAGCATTCAGCATAGTGTCAGGGCCCATGCGGTTGTATTTGAAAATTTAAGTAGTTTTTTATTTCTAAGTTATGAAATTGATTTCAAATTTTTTTTACTTAATTTTATTTAAAATATTGATTAATTTGAATATGTTTAAGAATTTTAGATCCTATCAACTCTATTTAGCTGCTAAGAAAGGATTAGATCTACTGTCATCCGACAGAATCAGTTTCTCAAATATTTCACTGATTTGAAACTTTTATTATAGGTTTTTAGATTTTGTTAACACGGACCCAATTTTAAGACTAAACCGGGAACCAACCCACACAGCATCCTCAGACACTAAGTTTAAGCATTCAGCATAGTGTCGGGGCCCATGCGGGTGTTTAAATCATTTAATTTATTGTTTCAGATTTTGTCGACTCGATTAATTTAATAATAGAGGATTAGACCTAAATTTATATTTTGAGGATTTTAAATTTGAGAATATTGAAAATAATATCATAATTATTTTGATAATAGTTACCCCTCTAGTTGATATATTCAATCAACTTAGCTATCATTGGGGAGTTTGGAGATAATCATTATACTCTTAAATGACAGAATTAGCTTCTTAGAGATTTTATCAGGTGGAGAAAACTATAACAAAATCATTGGATTTTGTTAACTCGGACCTAGTCCGTAGACCCAACCGGAAATCAATCCGCGCAGCATCCTGAGACACTAAATTTAAGCATTTAGCATAGTGTCAGGGCCCACACGGGTGTATTTTTAGATTGTTGCATAATTTTAAGGTATTTAATTTGAATTTTAATCATGTTTTATAATAAATGCAAGAGTTCAATTAAAGTCTTAATTAATACCTTCTATTCGCTTATATGATATGTTGCGAATCCGATGGCATAAAAGATGTTATAGATTGATCTAATATTTTATTAGATTTTACAGATTAATATTTAATTTATTCCAATTTAGCCTGCGCAGCCTTTTCATACATTAAAATTTGCACTTTAAATCTCTATGTCCGAGCACATGCAGGTGTATCTAAGAATTCCTTAATTAGCGCATTTTGTTTGTTTGTATGATATGTTGTGAATCCGGTGGCGTAGGCATTTCAGCTCTTGCTCAATTATTTAGATTAATATTCATTTGTTTGCATTTAGTTTAGAATTCATTGAATTCTGAAACTTCAATAAGACTTGGCTAATGTTTGTTGAGAGCTGAAAAATCATCATTAATCTCATTTAAATTCTCTAGGACACTTCTGATTCATCCAATCCGCCACGTAGTGCAACTCAAGTGCTTATTGAAAGGCTTTACACATCTTCATTGACGAGCTAATTTATTTTATTCTTGCCTCTATGTGAACTATCAAGTTGATGAGCCTTCAAGTTCTCAATAAATTCATCATTTTTTATTTAAGTTAAATTTAAGCTTATTAATACTCTTATTTAATCATATTTAAGCTTTGTGTCAATCCAAATTTCGACAACCTCCCGGCATCGTCCCCTCATAGGGGGGCTGTATCGGGAGTCTATTCGACATTCCGATCATCTCTACTGAACATAACGGTCAGTGTCTTGGGACACTACGGTCATGATCTTCTACCCGTTAGCTCTACTCAGCATAACGGGGTCTTCAAACTCGTTAGCTCTACTGACTATAATGAATCTTTGTACACCTGTAATTTTAATTCATATTTTAATTTTGAGCTTCGAGTTCACTTTGTGTTAAATTAATTAAGCCCTCTGTCAGTTTAAATTTCGGTAGCCTCCCAGCGTCATCCTCACGTAGGGGGCTGTATCGGGAGCCATTCGACCTTCCCGTTAGCTCTACTGAGTATAATGGTCAGTGTCTTGCGACACTACGACCGTGGTCTTCTAACCTGTCGACTCTACTGAGCATAACAAGGTCTTCAAACACCCGTTTTGTGTGTCGACATATTGATAGCTCGAGCGCTTAATCGATTGATCGTTAGATTTTGCAATATTTATATTCTGATCAATTTCAACGTTCTGAGCGCGATGACGAAGTCCGTTCATCAATCGGAGGTCATTTCAACCATTTCCGGTGATGTCTAGTGTATTTTGAGCCCTGCTTTGTACACTGTCACTTCAGTCCGTCGAATTTGACTTGTGGGCTTGACCCGACTCATGACACATATGTGGAGGTCAACATATATATGTGTGTGTGTGTGTGTGTTTTAAAGAGAAGGTAATGAGAGGGGTCCGTGGGCCCCACAATTTTTTTTTAAAATTTTTTTTTTTTTGGCATGAGAGGGAGAGAGAGAGGAGACGGAAAGAACTTTTTTTTAATGAAGAATACAAAAAAAAAATTTTTAAAAAATGAGTAATGTGAAGAGTTTTTTTTTTAATTTTTTTAATTTTCTCCTCCTTTTTTAGAAGTTTTTTTTAAATTTTTTTAAAAAAGAAAATGAAGGATATTTTTATTTTATTTTATTTTTAAAATTCTTTAAAAGCACACTAGAGTCTGAATTTGGGATGTGCGTCGCCTAACTAGTTAAGTTGGTAACCCGAGATCGAGAGAATTGGAGTCTGTGAGGAGGGTTTGTACTATTATACAGGTTAGTGGAGGCTACCAAAGAGAATAAAGCGAAAGTATACTGAAGCCTCAATTCGGAATGCACGTCGCTTAACTAGGTCAGAAACCGAGATCGGGAGAACTGAGTACGGAGGGGGGGGAGAAGGAGCTAGAAGCGAACTAAGGAGAAAGTTGAGAGAGAGCTAGAAGTTCGAAGTTCATCATCACCACCTTTGTCACCGATCGCCGACTGCCATCAACAACCGTTACAGCCTAACTACCGCTGCATAGCTGTTGTAACATGATTATGGAGTTCTCATTATCAAGATTTATCACATACAATCTTATAATCCGGCTATCGGGAAGACTTAAACTTTGTACTCCAAAGCCGATATATAGTGGACCATTTTTACTAGGCTACGCCGTTTGGTTTTTTACCCATCTTTTTGGGGTTTTTCTATATAAAAATTATGAAGTTTTTTATTCTCTTTTCAACTATCTGCGTGCGTGCTGGATTTCCCAACAAAGTTAAGATGTGAAGTTTTATTTTACCGCAACTGATTTTCTGGCACACAACAAAAATCAACACATTAACCATCACAATCACATAACAAAACTTCATAATATTGTTTTTGAATCTAATAGTGGCGGGGATAAATTTTTTTTAGAGACATAAATTAATGGGATATTTATATATATACCACAAAATTCTTATATATTAACATATTTAACACCTAAACTTTAAAATTTAAATTAATAATACTTAAGTCTTTAACATAAGACCAAAAATATCATTATTATTATATTTTTTTTTATGTGAATACACATTTTCATACATATAGTAAGTATTTGATATGTAAATATCAAAATTTAGATATTAGGTACGTAAATATATCAGAATTAAATGATAGTATCAACTATATATAAAAGTAAATTAAATTTTAGCATATTTCTAAGAAATACATAAAGCATCTATCCTTAAAAAAGAATAAACTGCAGGAATCTTACACAATATTTTAAATAAATATTCAATTGATAGCAAAAGTTAAGAAAATAATTAATTAAAATGCCATAAAAATTATTTAAAAAAGCTTGTTTATCATAATATTATGTTAATTTAAACTAAATTAGTCATTATAAAAAAAAGAGAATAGTAAGTGAATCATCTTACGTTAAATAGCAACCAAACAAATTAGAAGATATCTCAAAGCAAAACGTGCCGCTTGTGCGGGCCATGCAAACGTAAATATATTTGGCAAAATTTTTAAACTAAGCACCTTTTAAATCGTAATTAGTGAAATAAGCTTTAAAAAAAAAATTTCAAATAAGACTGTCACGTTTAGCGACCGGTGTGTAGAGTCACCAGTCCGTTAAATGTAAAAAATAAATTTTTTTTTAAAAAAGTGGAAATTACATACATATCACACAATTCTTATGTATTTACATAAGTAATATCACAGCATAAAATATTTTTTTTTTAAAAAAAGGAATTTACATACATATCACACACATTCTTATGTATTTATATATCTAACATCTAAAGTTAGATATTTACTTATGTAAAATATTTTCACTTAAACTTATCTAATTCTCCAAAATTTTTAAAAAAGGACAGTTCAATATAAAAAAAAATATATCTGATACTTCGCAGAAAAAAAATACAATTCATTTAAACTGAAAATATGTAACATAGATAAACGATGTGCTGATATGCAGTATACATAGAAAATATAAAACAATGACATAGTAGTGTACATCAAGCTATCAGATGATCCACAACCACAGATGACAACTAAGGACAACTAAGGACATCTAACGACGGTAGTGCCTCCGTGGTGGAAGTGTATCACTCGAGTGTACCGCGTGAGGTCATCGAGGACGCTCTCGCAGATGGTGCTGCTGATGCCGCACATCATCTCCAGCCTGGTCAGTGGCCTCCTTTGTATCATCAAGGGGTGTAACATCGGCTATCTCCTGTGATGGTCTTGCCTGAAAGGGGACAGTGGGGTACACTGCGTGTATCTGCGGCATGTAGACTGGTGGGTGAGGATACATAGGAGAGCCTGCTGCCTGCCATGACTGAAATGGACTGAACATGGCTTCCTGATAAGGGTACGGAGTAGGTGTGCCATATGGGTAATTGTATGGACCGACATCTGGTATAGACAATGGACCTACGTCAAATCCTACAATATGTGGCTGGGAAGATGAAGGTGCTGCAGAAGAACTGCTGGCATCATCTGAATCTCTATATCTGCTATCTGATATGTGCATGTCCCTCTGTAGTTTCCTGTATATCTCCTCATAGGTATTGATTGAATGCTGAAAATCGGTATCCATATCTCTCCCAAAATATGGCTGGAAAATATCTTGTGTGTCCAAGATATGCTCCCGCTGTTAAAGCAATTATATAATTTAGTTCGCATAACATATCAAAATTTGAATACCTTACAATTTTTCAAGATCACCATCGCCTCTCTCGTGAGCTCGAGATAAGTGGTAGGGAATGGCCTGAGCCCTAAGCATGTACAAGTGAGTTGACCGATACCACTCATGTACCGACCAATCGGCCGGGTCAGGAACCGCATCGTAGTACAATGAGAATGTCTAGCCTCCCACTGGGTTATGTAACCCTGGTGGTACTCAACTCAGTCAACGTCAGTCTTCCCCCAACCATCGACTCGCTGAAATGCAAGATCTATAGGCTTGACGTCGACCCTCGGTGACAGACCAAACTATCTAAGGACACGATCAGGGAGGTACCACTCCATTCTCTTCCAGCAAATGAGTGGCATATGAATGAGCCAAATTTCACGCCCATCCAAATAGATATATGCCACTCTGGTGCGTATCTGCTGACCGTAAGGCTCCCATATCACCTACAACATCATATTAAGGAATATATGCCATATGTAAGGTTATAGCAGTAAAAAAATGAATCAAAAGTGCACTTACTCATACCTGACTCTATAGCAAACCATCAAGCTCATCTCTATACACTCTAACATGAGCAGGTGTCATCTCCCTCAGGTAACCCTCATTCCACTTGCATCCAACGCTCAGACCCTCTAACTCTAATGGAAAGGGTACCTCTATTGTGGGTCGGCCAACATATATATGCTCCCACGACCAGACCTGGCGTAGATGCAGACAACCTGCCATGTTCGTCTGCTTTGGCTTAGTAGCCTCATTCAACTCTCTGTATAGGTGTGCCCTCCAATGGAGTACTCGCAAAACATGCTCAAATCATCTAGCAGTGGTAAGTACTGTAGATGTATCTCCAACCCAGAAGTATCTGGGATGAGGAAGCAGCCAATGGTGAACTGTATGTACGCTCTAATGTGCATCAGAAAGTCGAAATGTGGTAGATCCAAATATGAATCCCTATAAAATATCCATCGCAAAGCATAAAAGCGAGGTCCGACGTGTGCACGCATCGAATGTCGATGTAACATGTGGCTGTCTAAGATCATGGTATATCACATCTGGCTCTAGATGTCTCCTGATGAGCTCATCGCAACAATCAACCCAAGATAGCCATCGTCTACCCTCCTCAACTACCGATGGTCCTATAATAGGTGGTCCGTCAATCTGTAGGCCGAGAATCATAGCAAAAAGATATCAAGTTATACTTCTCTTAAATTCGTGTAAAGTAGTACACGTAACACTAATAACACAGGTAGTTATACTTATAGCCTATCAACATTTATCACACTCGATAATCTCCTGCTTCACAAAAACTAATAATGGGGAAGGTAAGATATGGTCCTAAAAATGTGTTGCAGTAGAAACCCAACCACCGCTCAATGAGTATAAAAACTAGTAATAAGATTAAATTTGGAGAAACAAATATAAGCTCCGCTCAAAAATATGGTCCTGTAATGTAACTGTCATCTCACCAACTGCCAAATGAAATATATTCGTTTGTGGTGACCAGCGCTCAACTAATGCTGTGAGCAAGTGGTGATCAATTCTAAGATACTGCAACTGTGAAACACAGTCCAACCCATCATCTCATAGTCCATCCATAAACCGTGGGTAATGAATTGGCCATTCTCTGAACATAAGTAGATGCGACGCAGCATCTAAAATGTTCGCCTGCATAAGACAAATTATTTATTTGATCAGAATGACGTCTGAGGTACTAATATTACAACAAATGAATTAAGATATAAATATTACAACAAATAAAGTAAAACATACCAGATGATGTGCGCCCTATGTCTTCCAGCGGTCTTTGCGATCTGGGTGAACCTCGGGTGCCATAATCGACGGGGGGCTCATATGTGCGGCGTCTACGCCGATGTCTAGTAGCTCCTCCTTCCTTCGTCGCCATGTCACCTATATTGTAAACAACATTTGGGATTGGATGTCAGTAAATGTGGCATTACAAATTCATAAGTGCAGCTAAATTTTCAAAAAATTTCAGTACATGGTGCATAAAAAAAGACAGAATTTATCTTGTTTGGCAAATTCACATATATAGTCTCGGTGCAATTAATTATACATTACAGATTGATTTTTTTTACTGATTTCTTTCAGTTAACACTAAGTCTGAGAGATAGTGCAATTAATTATACAATACAGAAGTTTATCTACGATAACACTAATAATTAAGGACATCATGAATAATAGATGACATGGTGCCGATAACAGCTAATCTCACATAAATGCGGAAAATTGGAAAACATTCCAGCATACATGATTATATCCATAAAGGCCATATATTAGTAAAGAAACACTAATACCCAGAATACATTTCAAGTACATAAGTCTAAGAGAAAATAACAGGCAGAATACACTTCATGTACATAAGTCTAAAAGAAACAAAATTTAATGAAACAACACTAATTAGCCTTGTGGAGGTAGTCTATGCCCAATTTTTGCATAGTCCACAAATTCTATTGGACCGCTGAACATTCTCATCCATTGTATTTGCATATCACCGTGTCCTAGGCCTGCCAGTGCACCTTCTAACATTTGGCGATGCGAGTTCAATTGTATGATGACCAGATAAATACATTGGCCAGTCAGTCCGATCAGGAATGACATGAAAATGAGCTTCGTACGTGTTGTGGTACATTTGTAGAGTGTAGTACGGGGAAACATATTCTGAATGATTTACATGACGTTGCCCCATTACAACAATGACATGTGGACATGAAATGTGCAGTAACTGGGGCTGCCTGGATGTACAAGTGCAACGAGCTTGGTCTTGCAATTCAACCTTGAATGACATGGAGGACATTGTGAAAACCTAGAATTCAGTTACATTTATTCTTATAGGATCTGAGCATCTTCGTGCTTCACGCTCATTTTGTTGCAGTTGAGCTTTCACACGTGGAGCGAAAATCGAATCATTCATCTGGATAAGGTGAGAAGCTGTCTCTAGTCGTTTGTTGAAGACGACAACAAGATTGTAGAAAATTGATGTTATTAAAGCCTGAATTGGTAAGTCACGTGCCCGCTTTAGCACACCGTTGAAACACTCCGATGCGCTAGTAGTCATTGTGTCGTAACAATACCCGCCATCATGACACAATGCCCACTTCACCACATCTCTTGCTAGCAGCCACTCAACAACCTCTGGTTTAATATCTTTTATCTCTGTAATGTAGAGTGTGAATATGTGAATGTGAGTTGTATTTCCAGCCACATACATTTTCTAACACACAAACTCAATATCAGGAATTCCCATCGATCTGCATGCCTTCTTGAAGTTTTTCCTGAGGTGGCGCAAACAGTGGCCGTGTTTTTCCCAGTGTATAATCTCACGGCATCCACGCACTAATACAGAATGACGGTCAGATATAATGCATAAATCAAATCGCGTGCATATAAATGGAACTAACTCCCGCAATGTCATGATAAACCAAATCCAGGACTCATTGCATTATGCTTCTACAATTGCAAATGCAAAATGGAACAAACCATTATTAGCATCAATACCAACAGTAGTCAGTAGAGTACCTCTATACTTTCCCAGGAGAAAAGTACCATCAAGACTTAGGACCGGTCTACAGAATTTCCAACCTGATATAGATGGTCTAAATGCCCAGAAAATCGTTAAAATGGCGAATCCCTTATTTGGATGCATATACAGGCATAATTGAACATACAATAATCATGAAGTGATCCAATACATGATATGACTCCTCCCAGCTGCCAAATATAACTTATATAGCCTTTCTGCGGGCATCCCATGCTTTCATATAAGAAACTTTAATGTTAAATTTTGATTCTATGCGATCTATAATTTCCCAGGGTTTCAAATCCATGACATCTAATGACTGGCTGGATGTAGTAGAATAAATTGAGAGTGCCGCCATGTTCAATATGGAATGAGAACATGTGTGTACGACATCGGAAATCACACCAGCCTTACGCTTTCGCGAGCATGTAGCCACCACAAACATGGCTTACTAGAATGATTGCTATGAATGCAAAGTATCGTGAACCATATTTTATTAGAATCACTTGTCATATATTCCACATTATTTGTTATTGACCAACCCTGGATGGTAAATTTAAAGTGCCTCTTATTATGGAAACACATTCCTTCATTTAGGTCTTTTGGAATGAAATTATCTTCTAGAAAAATAGAATTTGTTGGAGGCCATCAAAATTTAGTTCTTCATCCATTCTTGAGTTGACTAACAAGCTCGAATGTAGTCATTATTACTAAACATGTTTTCTTCAACGGTCACTATTTTGTTAGCATAATCTCTTAATATCTGACTGGTTCCAGCGTTTGGATGGTGTTGTTCTCTCATATCACCTTCACTGTCATCTGTGTTTGAACTGGTTGCACTGGGCATTGTTTCGTAGCCCTCATCCCCAGTTTCTAGAGGAGAAACCTGATCACAATGATTCTCACCCATAGTTGCAGAAGTTGAGGCCATATGAGGATCATGAATAGGAGATGCAGATACGTATACATCATTAGTGCTATGCATTTGAATGTAGTGTATAAGGTTAAGATGAAAATATGTACTCAGATAAGCAGTTCAAGCAACTTACCAATGATATGGTTCCTGTGGCGGTATATGGTGTTGGAAAGTTTCAATAGGCTGAAATTCATCTTCGATAATTATGACTCATCTACTAGTTTCAATTCAATTTCAACGTACACAACAACAGGTTGTACACTTGTTGCATTGATGACCGACTCACAAACTTCGTCATCATTTAATGGTGTAGTAATGAAACTGGCACCAACAGGAAAACTACATATGAGATTAATCACGCGGTCGAATCAACTTTTAGTGACATGATTCGATTTTGTACATCTAAAATCAGCGTGAAATTAATATAGGGGCGATTTTTCCGCCACTATCATTAGGAAGAAATCGTCACTAAGTTAGCCATAATATAGCACTAAGAATACTGCGTCTGAACTCATATTCAAATCAAATGTGTATTAGAGGCAGGAATGCTAAAGAGCAGACTGTTTAAATTATCTAAATTAATCTTCATCTCACGAACAAAAAAAATCAAAGAAATCAAAGATTTGACTTACGAAATGATTGGTAAGGCAAAAAATCACTAAATCTTTTAAACATTTTTACACTTCTAAAATATTATTAGATCTTATTGCTTTTCTATATTTAATTTTTTTTAAATCTCTCCAACTTTAATTTTATTAATATTATGATAAAAATAAATATTTTTATTTTTATTTAAAATGTTAAAATCAATAAAATCAACAATATTCTCACAACAATCATTAAAAAATTTATCAAAATATCTCATCATATATTTTAAATATCCTCTTTTAAAAAAATATTTATTAATTTTTATTTTTAACACACTTCACTTGAACTAAAATTTATTTCTCCTATCTCTTTCCTTGATTAACTAATACAT
The DNA here is from genome assembly GCA_021442155.1 of Cymbidium sinense. Classification (NCBI taxonomy): domain Eukaryota; kingdom Viridiplantae; phylum Streptophyta; class Magnoliopsida; order Asparagales; family Orchidaceae; genus Cymbidium; species Cymbidium sinense. Next base: position 6,572,768 of record CM038229.1, on the reverse strand, counting down.
ATATCTTTCACCCTTAATAAATTAGCAAGTATTAAAACCTAATTCTCTTAATTAATCATTCATCTTTTCTTTATTCCCATTTTCATGTGCCAAGAAACATAAGTTCAGGAAATAAGTGGATAGAAAGATCCTCAGTGTTTAGAAAACTCTTAGCAGAAGGAACAAGCAAGAGAAATATTAAAGGCTTGTTTTGGATTAATTTTATTTTATAAATTTTATTTTTATAATAATATTGTTTTAAAAGCATATTTAACATGTGCATTTTATAGTATTTTTTTTTATTTTTTATTTTAAAAGAAAATTATATTATTTTAAAATTACTATTACAATGAAACATATTTTATTTCAAATCAAAATACAAATAAAATAAAATAAAATAAATAAAATCAAATAAAAATATAAAATTGATCCCAAATAACCCCTAAGAGTCCATCACTAGGACAAGAAGAGTTAAAACAACTTTAATAATGAAAGTTGAGTATCAACATATTAATATAATAAGGTTATGTATCCTACAATTAATGACCTTTTTAGAAGTCAATTATATGGTGCTAACAATATGCCATTAAAACAAGAAAAAAAAAAGGTTTAATAGGACATTCCATCTTTTCGAAGTAAGATCTAATTGAACCAATCATGTTCATTCAAGTGAAATAGGTCAACTGAATATAACAAAACTTATAACGATATACCTAAAGAAAATCATATCACATTCACAAAGAAAAGCATATCATACTATACCTAAAGAAAACCCAAATTTGCTACACACTCTAAATTCACATTAAGTTTGCCTACAAACACCATAAAATACAACATATACATGTCACATTCACATATTACTCACTTATTTTTTTAAAAAAAGGCAAAATATACCTTCTTTCCCACAAAAGGCCATCGGATCTAGGGGAGTAAGGGTGGGGGTGTGACAGTCGTCGAAAGTAAGGTAGCGTGGAGTAGGGCGTGGACGGTGCTTCGCTTCTAGGGAGGAGAAAGCGCCAAGATCGGGATCGGGCTGTGTCCCGATCTCTCGGTTCGCCACTTTTTTTAAAAAAATATATATTTATGAGTCAGTTGCCCGTTAAACGGCCAACTGTGCCAATTTTTAAATTTTTTTAAAATGTGCATAATCCGCTAATTAAAATTTTAATCGTGCTTATTTTAAAAATTTTGCCAACATATTTTCCCTTAGCATTTTTTTAATACAAATAATGTACTATCAACTTTATAAAATTCCATTAAAAAAAACATATAGACCAACAAGTGGCATATAAATCATTCAAAAATTTGCTTACTCGTCCTTCCAACCTTTGCCTCATAGAATTTCTCACCATACTCTCTCTCTCTCTCTCTCTCTCTTCTCTTCTTCTCTCTATCTCTCTATTCCTATTTCTTATATATTTCTCCCTCTATCTATTTTCTCTTCATATATATATATATATATATATATCTACCTCACGAACCTATGCGAAAGATAAATAAATAGATAAATAAATAATGTCACTAATTACTAATAATAGACAAACACTGAGCGAGTAGAAATAGAGAGGATGATGATGAGTTATGCTATATGGGACAAAACTATAGGCAAGTGGTAGAGTTAATGTTCTTCATCGGAGAATATTAAAATCTTATTAAGGAATAAAAGAAGATTAAGAAGACAGATATTACGTTTCAAATGAATCTATTGAAGAATTGATTTTTAAAGAACTTAGTTGAAATACTTTTAATAGTAAACGATGAATTAAATCAAATTATTGAGAAGTAATTATCAAAGAAAATTTTCCTGAGAGATTTTAAGTAGTTTTCATGTGATTCATATATGATTGTTTTTATTTTATGCATGTATCTGACTATTATCGCTTATTTATAATAAAGGATAAATATATAAGCTATATAGTTTATAACACAATAAATACATATGAAAATAAGTTATTGTTAGTCATGTAGCATATAAGTTAGATCTAAAATCATTTTAGTTAAGAGTCCTGAAGAGTTCCATCGATAAATTCTTCTGATAATAACCTCTACTATATTGGTGAGTACCTACCTTGGCATGAGTTGATGAGATTTTTTGGCAAGTAGATTACTAGGCAACTTCGTGAGTCTTCAGATGCATTTCAATGATTTAGTTTTAGGGTCGAGGTAATATGTAGTTTTAGGTTGCTCAAAACTACGACACTTTAAACTTAGTGAGTTCTTGATTGTTGAAGATAAAAAATAAAAAATAAGCTAATGCTCATTAAAGCAATAGAAAGAAAAAAATATGAGAAAAAGGCAGAGAAAGACTAGGAGAAGTTGGGCACTTACTTGAAAAAAAAAAGATTATTATTAAATTAGCCCTTCAATATTAGTAAATTATTATTAAAGTGTAGTACTGGATTTCACTGTTAAATAATTCAAAACATTTCTGGGGAATCATTTACAATAAATATATCATTTTATATCTTATTCCACGATTTATATATTTGGATGAATAAAAATTTTGATAAATTGCAGCAAAAAACAAGCTATTAATGACAGCAACTATATGTATGGCATAGTGCATAGTTGAATGAGCATTGAATTTAATATTTTTTTTACTTAATTTAATTTTATAAGAAGAGTTGTTATACATTATCTTATTTTTATTTGACATAAAATAAAATTATTATTATTTTAAATATGGTTGATTAGTTGTGCCTATACCTATTCTATCAAGATGTAGAGGTTAATTTTCTATAATATATCAAAAATTAGTAGAAGAAATTTTAATTATAATCACACAATTTATAAGTTGGGCACTATTAGAAATTCTAATTATAAGTATAAACTATTAGAAATATAGCTAAATGTGTAAGAAATTTTTTTTAACTACCCATTGAGAAGAGGAGTTTTTTAAAATCATAGTTTTAGTCTACTTGTTTATGATTTATTGCATGTCATTTTAAATATATATATATATATAGTTAAATATTAATCTTAGTATTATTTATTCTTCATCTAGAAGCAACATTTTAATTATATTTTTGATCATATTCTCACATTTTATATATATGTATGTATATGTGTGTGGACATATATCTTCAAATTTTTTTCATAATTTATTGCAATTTTAAACCACAATAGTGCAATACAAGCACTCCAACACATGAGATTTGAGTAAATACTTTCCACTGAACTAAAACAGGAAGATAACGATCGTAGCTTTCTAATCCTCCTTTAAGAAAAGGAACAATGCTCTTTTAGTGATAACTTGGCACAAAATGTCACGCTCCCCTCACTTTGTAGCTAATGTTAGTGTCAATCACATATCCTCCCACCTATCATAATACAAAGTAAATATTTCATTAAAATAATTACTTCATACACTTTACATCATAATTGAATATTATAGATAATAAAATTGTATATTTCACGATCATTAGTATACCATGCCTTCCATTGTGATTCAACCGAGCTTTAGTATTTCGTCAATACCGGTCAAAGTCACGCACTATAAAAAAATAATAATAATTGTAATCAAGTTGATATAATTGATAGTAGAGATAAAATATTGAAAGTAATGTAAATGAGTTTTTCAAAAAAAACACGTAAAAACTCACTCTCGACCACGTTAATTAGTTCGAATAGTTGGAAGCAATGTGTCAGGTGAATCCTTCCACCTTTCAATCATCATCCTGTGTAAAAAACAATTATGACATTAAAAATGATATTAAATAAATTTATAAATTTAATTTGAATAAAAATTTACTTTTACAAAATTACCTGCAAGCAGTCCAAGGATATGATAAAAGAACAGTTACATGGAGTGCTTTCTGCACCTCAGGAAGATTCAGATAGGTTTTAACATAGTCAGTAGCACAAGGATCTGGTTGAACTGAGTCATAATCAAAATTAATTTTTTTTTTTTTTATTTTTTAATATTATGAATTTGAAGAATTTAGAAGAGGCTTTATATTTGAAGATCCACCGAGATAGGAGCATAAATATCTTATCTATCAATATTTCCAACCTCATTTGCTTCATCAATAGCCTCATTACAAAGTAGCATTGAAAGATGAGGAAAAATTGCGGTTTGATTGAATGTTGTTATAGGTTTCATCAGCTATCAAGGCATGAGTCCACAAGTAATTATAAATGTATACAAAGTGAATGCATCGACATAAGCATTCCCCCATCTGTGAAATCTACCTTTGTTAGTAGCGTTTTGATTAAGGATATTAGAAAAACTATTTGTTCATGAACAGCTCATGTTCGATTCAGTAAAAAGCTCATGTTCGATTCATTCTTTAAATGAGCCGATATTTGCTTATTTGAGATCATTTACTTAAGAGATGAACAAAAAAAGTTTTATTCGATCATGTTCGGCTCATTTTTTGATATTTCTTTATTTATTTTCAATAGTTTGAAATATGCACGTCTTCTTTGGCTCAAATTTGAATGATTCAAACAGCAAAATGAATCCATCACACTTCAAGCTCGCTCCAACTCGGCTCATTTTCGCTCGAAATTTTGATACTTAAATGTTAAGTTGATGAACTTTACTTACAACAATGCCTTTTAGTTGGATGATTGTGTTCTTTTTGGCTGCATTGTTCTTAATGATGAGGTTGGCGAGTTCAAGGATGAAATGGCCGGCATAGCCCTCACCAGTTATGAAGAAATCTTTATTCTTATGAAATCTCTCAGTTGATGAAGAAGGTGTAGGTGTCGGTGCTCTTACTTGATTTTGGAAGTCGAGCTTGTGTTTGTGTAGGAGAAGTAGACACGGCGATTCGAGGAAGATCACATTTGTGACTTTTATGATGAAAAAAACATAAGTCATAAAAAGAAAAGAATTTTGTATTAAATGTCAATTATAATTAATAGTCTTGAACTTAGTAAAAATAAAGATTTACATGCATAATTTTTATATATTTATACATCTAATACGTAAAGGTTAGTAATTTTATTTCTAATACTTTACCTATATAGGAAAAGATGTATCACTTTTAAAATGGCAATAAATAGAGACTAACCTCTCTTCTCAATAGGAGTAAATTTACATATTAGAGCAAAAGTAAAGGAAAAAAATAATTTTTAGAAAATACAAATGACTAATTTGTTCATCTCCTATAAGAGAATTACCAGTCTCTTAAATATTTGTGATTTCGCTTGTGACAATAATAGTGATACTTTTGATATAATATTAAGTAGTTGAGTGTTATGTATATAAATATTAATACTTTTAATATATATAAATATATAATAATTTTTTGGTATCTATGTAAATACCCCTATTTAAAATTATCAACAATCATAAAAAAACCAATATATGTTAATAGTAGAAAAAAAATATGTGTTATGGAGTCAAACAACTCAACAATTAATATAATTTCTCAAACTTTTTTAAATAATTTATATTAATTAATTATTTATTTATTTATTTTATTTAGTTTGATTATTAAGTTTAGCAAAAAAAAAAAGGCAAAAAACTTTATTAAATAATTATCCTATATATCAACATAAGTAAATTCATATATTTCATACTCACCATTATTCCAAGCACTCTCATTCACATAAAGAGTTTTCCATCACTATTAACTCGAATGGCCCCAATTCTGCATTGCACCATATCCAAGAGAAAAAACCCCATTTAGAGCATCAATGAAATCAATTCAAAAGACACAATTAACCTAATTTCCTCTTGTCCTAATAAGTTGCTCATTTTATTCATTACAACATTGAAAAGTTCGTCTCATCATCTTCTTCTCGTAACTTGCTCCAATCATTCGTGTTGCTATCAATAATCTCGTAGAATCTCTTTGGTCAGTAAGTTATCATATCAAAGTTATTTTTTGAATAACAATATGAGTATTAATATCGATTGGCACTTAACTTGAGCTATGTTCTCATCAACTTTCAATAACATAAGTTCCCTATAACAATCTTAAAAGAGTTGTAATAGTTTTTTCTCACTTAAGTTCATAAGATGAGGTTATGTTATGGTGTAGGTGGAATTCAAATTGATGACCTTATCAATAACTTTTAAATCCCTTGTCAAAACAGGGTCCATTTTGGGAAGAAATAATTTTTTTAAAGATCGTTGGGAAAATTAATTTTTTAAAAGCAGCTATAGTTACAAATAAAAATTTATCATGAATGATATACATATATCATATGATGAGATTATGTTATAAATATTTTTTAAAAAAAATTCAAAGAATAATTTTCTGAGAGCCATCATAATTTACTAGCTCTGATTCTTAAAAATAACTTTTCTTCATAAACTTTTTAAAAAATAACTAGAGAGATGATGGTCAAATGCAGCTATAGTTATTTTTTTAAATATAAAATAAGGAGAAAGCTATCATGTATGTATCCTCAATGATAACCATAAAATGGTAGCCAGAGTTTGACTTAATGAACAAAGCGGAAACAAAACAAAACAAAACAAACAAACAAAAAAATAAAAATGAAAAAAATAATAAGCAAAGTTTCACTACCTCCATTAAGCCACAAGATCAAGGGCTTTGGGCTACGATCTCGAGGCGCCTCAACAAAATAGTAGAAGAGAGCCCCTTCCTTTGACTGGATCAACAGTAACATATCCTGCATATTGATCAAATTTCACAACTTCTGGCTGCCCTGGCAACTTCTCTACCTTATCAGCTTCCATTTGCCCTTCCTCAGGACTAATATATACTGACAATTTATGATTATTTTTATAGCATTCCAGCGATTATCTCTTATAATCCTTAAAGGCTTAGGAGATTGAATAAATTTCAGCAGTTGAGTAGTTGCACTAGAAGGCTTGGAATAGCAGAAAGAGGGGAGAAAGAACGAGAAGAAAAGAGAGTAAGGCTGAGTTTCTCATTTTTTTTAAATTAATTTTGAGAAGAAATGATTGTATTATGTTATATTTATACTGTATTGTTGATATGTGGATTATAAAAAAAATTAATTATTAAAGGTTTTTCTATACTTTATATCGTGCAATGAAAGAAAAAGCCTAAATATTTAAAATCGGTATAATTAAAATTTTAATTAGGTAATTAGGTACGAAATAAAATAAAATAAAGTTAGTTGCTAGTTGAACTGATGATTAGACCTATTTTAAAATTTTTAAAAGAAATTTAGCCAAAAAAATTTAAAGTAATTAAAATAAAATAAAAATGTGAATTATTTTTCTTCATGTTGATCTACGAATCTATTATTATTATTATTCAAAAAAAAAATCTAAATTTTGTTTTTATTTATTTATTTTATATATATATATATATTTTTTTTTGAGATTTTTGCGTTAGTTTCATTATTTTAGTTGATCGAGTTATTGAAAATTTGGTTTTGATGAATTTAATTATTTTAATGTGTAGCTTATATTATTTTACGTGATAAAAATATTTAATATATCGTAGTTTTGTCCTATTTGAAATATTTTTTTTTTGGGTCTAGGTTATTATTGTTTGCACTATTTTTAAATAAGATTATATTGATTAAGTTTATATTTTAGTATTATAATTAATCTTATTATTAACATTTCTTTTTGCGTTGATTTTTAATTTTGCCATTTACCACTAATAGAAAAAATGTAAATAAATAAATGATTGATGCGTCCTTTTCCATCTCTTAATAGGCAATTTTTTTAAACTAAGTATCATTAGAAGCTTAATTAGGTAATTAAGTTTTATTAAAAAAAATTAAGAATATGTATAGTTGTCCAATTAGTGGCACGCATCATGTCGGTTCCGGCGTAGTTACATGAAAAAATTGAGGCCCACTAAGTGGGATGACTTAGAGCGTACTTGTTAATCAAAATCTGAGGATATGTGTAAAAGCCAATTAGCATTCTACAACAATTAATTGACAAATGATCGTGGATATCAAACCTAACTAATTGCAGTACTTCAATCCCTAATTGCGGTACATCAAAAGAAAAAAAGAACAATTTGGGAATAAATCAAAATAGTTATGTTATTTGATTTGGCCTAATCGATTCAAAAAAAATAAAATTATCCAAATCGAAAATGCACCCCAACATATAAAGGATTCTTTTGATTTAGTGTAAACTCGTTGTCGTGCATATAATGGTTGTCTTCTCAAATCATCATCATTTCCCTCATATATTCTTAATAAAAAATGATGCAAATTGCGTGATAGCATTACAACTTATGTGAGAATTGATCCTCCCAAAATTGGGATTCAAGCGGTTCAAAGAAAGTGCATGAAATATAACAAAGGTAGTACATCGTGTATATATCAATGAATGAAATAGATAAAACAAGCGTGGTCTGACGCACAAATAGACTACCCTAAACATCTAACGCCTCCTAAAGAATCACTCTCAGGTGTAGTGGTCAGTGCCGGGATGGATGATGATCACGCTGATGGTCACCCTCCCGGTGCAATATCTTCGATTCGTGGATCATCTGTGATAAAATAGGTGGATGTGACTTATATGTAGGCTAATATGTAGAAGGAATTGCATTAGCATACGTAGATGGACCTGGATCTGTATAAGTAGATGGCGACCAAATCATGATTGCAACACTCTGTACAGATCATATATGTGTTACCGATATGTACGCTCATCCAGTCTCGCATATCTGTACATAATTGCAAGGTATTGTCATATAATAGTGGTAAATACTGTAAATGGACCTCTGAACCACTACCGTAGTAGATACTCATCTTCACTGCGCAGATGAGGCACATATGGTTCCTCTAAACGATAAACAACATCATCGTTGCCACAAAACTCATAAGTTGGATGATAACCAATCATACTAATTATTATGCGTAGCGAGGAAAGATTGACAAGATGTTACAGAATCAACTCATCAAACTGCGTTGTATTAGAGGTGCATGTGCGATGAAATCGGTGTGTTGGTGGTATATCTATCTTATTGTTGGATCAGCTGATGTGGATGCAACATTAACATCCCCCACTTCGACATACAACACTAACATCTGACGAGAAGCTTCGTCTAGTGTTACTTCACAAACGTCATCGTCAGATATTAGAGACGCTATAAATTCGTTACCCACCGGATAACGACTTGTAAGAGTGATTGTGTGACGCTCTGAATCAATGTGCAATATTCTCATAATCCGTTGCTTCAATTCCGGTCGTCAAAACCTTAACGATTTCCTTCCCATAACTTGAATTGCTCATCGATACTCGGTTCTCCATAGAAAAGAATCATAAATTCTCTATTCATTCTTGCAAAACAAGCTATATGAATAATCGAATTTATAAATCGACACCCAATAAATACTACCTTTAACACCTACCGCGCCAACACAAATCTAAAATCAAATCCCAAACAAAGTCTAACCATACAACTCTAACCACCGCACATTTCATTAATTTATAAATTGATAAAGAAAGTGACTTACAGTGTTCTAAGAATGACGGAAGTGCGCAAAAATGGTAGAATCCAAAGAATTTTCCTCGAGCGAAATGGTCAGGAATCAGCTAATGTTGACTTCGCTAGATGGGGAGGAAGTCGTCAAAACGATAAGCTTGTCGGAAAAAAGGAAGTTCTTCGACACCGACAAGGCGCATGCGCGGTCGGACTCGCCGGCGACAGAAGTTCCAAGAGGGGGAGGACCATGCTGGATGGAAATAAAGGCGAGTTCGGTTCTCTATGGGGAGGAAGCAATTTCGGTGAATCGAGCGGCGAGGAGATGTGGGGCGATATCGCTAATATATGACAGTCACCAATTGTGGGTGGCTCTAATATAAAGTTGCCACTTGTGGCGGCCTCAATTCTGGCCCGCGGCGTGGGCCCCTAAGCTAATTGACTATACCTATTCTTAAATTTTTTTTTAATAATAATTACCAAATTAAGCTTCTAATGATACTTAATTTTTAAAAAAACCCCTCTTAATACATATTATGAAATATTTTTTTAAAGTAGATTATTATTATTAGCATTATTTTTAAATTATATTATATTAATTAAGTCTTGTTGCGTGCTAGAAAATCAATAGCAATAGAATAAAATTTCATGCCTCAGCTTTATATGGAAATCCAGTACACACACAGAAGTTGAAAGTAGTAAAAAATTTCTGAATTTTTATGTCAAAATCCCAAAATATAGGAAAAATCTCCGGACATAGCCCAGTAAAAATGCTCCACTATATCTATTTTGAAGTACAAAGTTTAAGTTTTTTCGATAACGGAATTACAAGATTATATGTGAGAAATCTCACAATGAGAATTTTGAATCAAGTTATACATATACATTGATGGTTGGACTATGGCTTATTGAGCCAATCGATAATAGATAACATTTGGCAAAGCGGTAATAAAGAACTTCTTCTCACCCAACTTTCTCCCATGTTTGGTTCTAGCTCCTCCCATACAAGAATGTTGTCCTCTTTATAAGATTCTGAGAGGGGCATTTTGATCATTGTAGACAAAATTCTAAAACATTCAATCGAACGATGTTTATCGATTCATTTGATCATAAATAAAATTTTTTAGTGATTTGACCATTCAAACGATCTTCGATTTGAGTGATCTTAGGTTGTTGGATTTGTCTCGTCGAGCCACTCGACTATAAGTATGTCAAATTTGAAAGTCATTTGGTCATCTAGTCCGTTTTTGAAGTTTTCATATTTAGCTTTTGTTGGAGCACATTTGGGCTCGATTTGATTAGATTTTAGTGTTGTTGGACTCTTCTCACTAAGTTAGTTAATTTGATTGTATACATGCTTTAACTTGATAAAGTTAGGTAAGCTACTTCCCTCAAAGGGGATAATGTTAGATTAGTGTTTGGTTTATAAATTTTAAAGAGATATATTAAGTTTATATTTTAGTATTTTAATTAATCTTATTGTTAACATTTCTCTTTTTTGTGAAAATTTTTAAGTTAGCCATTTGCTACTAAGCATAGAGTTATCCACAATCACACTATAGAAAAAATGTAAATAAATAAATAACCATTTGAGATGACTTTTATTTTTTTATTTTTTTTATTTTATTTTATTTTATATATGTTTTGCTTAAAATAAAATTTATTTTGAGAGTTTTAAAATAATATTTTTTATTTTCAAAACAAAAAAAAATACCACATAAAAAATACTCTAAACTTAAAAAAAAAAAAAAACAACCCCTAAATAAATGATTATGTCGTCACTACACCATCTCTTAATACATATTATGAATACAAAATCAGCTTAAAAGTATTATATAAATTATAAATATTTATTTTCTCATAAATACAAATATTTAAATATGTATCTAATCAAAATTTATCAAATAGAATAAAACTGGAAAAAATCTTATTAGGCAAAATTTTAAAATAAGTATGATTTAAAATGTTATTAGTAATTTAAATATCTTTAAAAAAAATTTAGATATATATAGTGCTTAAGGGACTTTCATTGAATATGGCCGCTAATTAAGCTTGACACTTATAATGTTACATGGAAGTCCACGCTTATCCTTACTAACTATTTTCTTAAAATATTTTTTCCAACTTGGTTAGATTTAGGTTGTATTACATCCTATCAACCTTCCGATGCTTATATAAAGCCTCTCATTCCATGGATCAATATTATATTAAATTCTTAATATTTTATCTCAAATTGTATAAATATATGAATTTGTTAATTTAATTTATTTTGATTAAATTTTATAAATAGATATATTTTTAATGATCCATATTTTATGCTATATTTTATAAGTATTTAATTAATTAGTAGAAAAATATAGTTTAAATGATTTTTATTTAATTCCAAATTTGTTTATATATAAACTAGAGTCAATCATGAATATATTGAATATATTGAATTTTGAAAACCTATATTGAATAAATATAAATACTTTTTTGCTTGCGGTGCTTATACTCTTAAGCATAAAATAAATAGGTGGACTTAGTCACCTATGTGTGGGTGATAAGTTTGATATACATGCTTGAGATTTGTATGGTTTGTTTTAAATCTCTAGCGATGTTTCTTAGATTTTTCTTTTCCTTTTCATGTAAATTTGTGTAATTAGGATTTTGGAATGATTATTATGGGGATTAGGATGAGCATTGGTCATAAGATCCTATTTTATGTACCATATGAAGCCTTAGAGCATCCACCTTCCAACCATCCAAAAGAAAGAACCAAAGGAGATAGAAGAAAAGAAGAAGAAAGAAGAAGTGAAGCTTGAAGACCCCCATAACAATGAATTCCTTGCTTAATTGTAATTTAATTCATTTATAATCCGGGTTGTATAAGGGTAGAGCTCGGCTACCCAATATATTATTTTGTTTGTCGCGTGGTGCCACCAAACCTCTTATTCTTTTGCAATTAACTTTATAAATTAATTGATGATTTGTTTAGTTTTGCATTAAGTGACATCTTTTCCTATTTTCTTTGCTTTATATATATGGATGTGGATTAGGCTCTTAGAAAAAATAAATCATTTACCTAACTTAATAACTCAAAATTAAAATAAAGAACTCAAAACCTCACCTAAAGCTTAGGTTTAAAATTGAGATAAAAGAATTAGCATCCCCTTAGTGAATATTTCTTTTACAATATCATGCACAAATGCATCTTATTTCACTCTTGATTGAAGGGCTTTCACCTTTGCCAGAGAAAATTGGCTTGACCTTTGAGAGCCATGGTGGAAACACACCTCGTCCCTTCTCACTGATTTTGGCAAATAACTTTATTTCTCATGTATTATACACATATGAATCCTATTAGCATGAGTCAAAATAATTGTCCAAAAATGAAAATAAAATAAAATTTGAATTGCATTAGATTTAGATCATTTGAAACATGTCCTTAAATAATCTAGTCTCTTTAGGGAGTGAGTTAAGTACTTAGTCTCTCTTTATATATAAATAACACCTAGCTATCTTGCATAAAGCATAAGACTTGCCTAGTATTTAAAATCATAGGAGTTAGTTGGCCAGTTGTAAATAAATGGGGTGGTTTATTCTCTCTTGTGGAGGCAAACCAAATATCAATTTTTGCCTTAGATTTATGTCGTGCTTTCGGCCCTTGCCAAAGCTCCCTAGATTTAGGTTCTAAGGTTGCTTCTCCCATTTGCGAGCCATAAGCATAATTCCTCACCTCTTAGGTTCTAAGGTTGCTTCTCCCTTTGCGGGTCATTTTGATTCCCTCTCATGGCTTAGCTCAAATAAAATCTAAATCAATTCAAATTCAAAGAATTTTTTCATAACCAATTTATATTCTCATTTATATTCATAAATATAAATGAAATATAAATTTAAATAACCAAAAAGAAATTTAAAACTCAAGTCCAAATTCAATTAAAATTCAACTTTAAGTCATTCAGTCTTGAACCCAAATCAAACTCATATCAAGACAAACTCTTGATTTTTCTTCATGATTCAATCAATCCTAATAATGAATCCAAATATAAACACTTTCAATCATCAAATCAAAATCAATTCAAAATCAAGCTCAAGTTTAACCAAAATCCAACTAAGCCTTTCAAGTCAAATTCTTAAACTTAAATCAAACCCAAATCAAGCCAAACTCTTGATTTTTCTTCATGATTCAATCAATCCTACAATCATGAATCCTAATATAAACATAAACTTCAATCATCAAATCAAAAATCAATTCAAAAATCAAACCCAAGTCAAACTCAGATTCACCCTTTGAACTTGAAATTGTCAAGTGGATCAAGACCCATTTGACTTCAAATAACTTAAAATGGATTTATATTTCAATCATAAGTCCATGTGTGAGTTCAATCAAACTAAAATCAAGCTTTGACTAAGCCATTTGACTCACTTAGGCTCACTTGACCCAAAGTGACCTAAAGTACCCATATGAGCCAAATTCTAATCCTAACCAAATTAGATTAAACTAAGCCCACCTAAGCCTCACATTATGAGCAACAATCATCATGAGATGATCAATCACACAAATTAGGTCAAACCAAGTCAAACCTAATGGTTGACCAAGTCAACACTTAGCCAAAATGAAACATAAACTAGCCAAAATCTAACATAGGTCAAATTGATTGAAACCCTTGATCAAAACTCATTCATGATTAATGTTTGAACTTGAACAAGTTATCATTTGAGCCTAACCTAGCCCAATTGGCCACTTGGCCCAAGTTGACCCAACTTGGCTTAAAAAGTTAAAAAGGTGTCAAAACTTGATCTAAGCCAAATTGATTGAAATAACTACATAGGGATCATTCTTCCTCTCATTTCCCACATGTGCAACTTCTCCACTACCCATCTCAAGCGCCCATATGCAAACCCTAAACAACCTAACAACCCATTGCATGAGGTCAATTGATCAAAAGTGGCATCTCTAAGCTTGGTCATCAATTTGCTCTAGGGAGATATACTCCCCAATTTTATTTCAATTCAATTGTCTTGATTGAGCTTAGAAGCCGGAGGAACAATTTCCAAGTCTCCCCAAGCTTCCTAGAGTGAGTTCAAATTTCCCATTTCTTGGTTTTCTTAGCTTGAAAATAGGGAGCTCCCTCACTAATCTCTCACTCAACTCCAAACCAAAATTCACTTTGCTCCATGAACTCAATCGAGTTCACCCAAGCCTTCACATAAGTTCTCCAAGCAAGGGAGGAGTACTCTTTAACAAGGTCAGCCCACTTGAAGATGGGTCCAGGAGATCCATCTTATTTCAACACCTCAAAACTTCAAGGCTTCATCTCCACTAGTCTACTTGATCGAGCATCTGTCGCCCTCCGTGAGGTATGCCATTAAATCAAGCTGAAATTAGCCATGTTGTGGTCCTTTGTGAAGTGATGTTTCACCCCAAGCAAAGTTAGCCTTTGGATGTGTTCCCTTTACTCTTAGATGGTGTGTGTTGAATTTGGATTTAATCTGAGCTCAATCAAGCTCAAATCTTCCCCTAGAAGATGGAAAGTGGCCATCTCCCACAGAGGACTAGGGATTGATCATGGGCCGTCCATCTGTGCATTTTGGATGGATGACCATGATAAAGATATGTAGATCATTTTAACCCTTAAGAACGCGTGCTTGATCTTGGTTATTCGATTTTGATCGGCGGATGGAGAAAGTGCGGCGCCATGATGTGATAACTGATAAGCCTCCTCCATGTGGCGGCGTCGTCGACCTCCACGTGGCACCGATGAGATTAACCACTTAATTAGGTTATTTAATTAAGCAAAAATGATGGAAACTTGAAATATTCATATCTAAGTGTAGAAAAATAAAAAAAAATAAAATAAATTGCATATGAAAGATAATTGAATGCAGAATATTATAAAATTGATTTTGATAGATTTGGAACAGTGTTATTTTTTGAATTTAAGTTTTATTGGGAATATAATTAGGCTAATTATCCTCATTATTCCATTAATTAATCTCAAACTTCTAATGTGTATTTAGTGGGTTGACTTACGCCTCCCTAATTTTCTTGGATTTATTAATGGTTTAATTAGGGTAATTGCTGGATTCATTTCTAATTACTCTCTTAATGTAATTAAGCCTAATTTAGTTAATTAAGGTTTGTTTAAATGAATAGAAAGTTTAGAGAATAATTTTGGGATATTTACTTAAGTTATTCATTAAACCTCACTTTCTTCCTTAATCCAAATTTAATTAAGGATTAATCAAATAATTACCTACCTAATTAATTTGATAAAATTTTAAAACCTTCCAAAACTTAACTAATTCATCTTGGGTAGGTGCTTAGGTATTCAATAACCTAAGTACATTAAGAAAATCAAAATCCAACTCACATGTGTGGGAAGGGTTATGAAATTACTTAAATTTAAACCCTTTAGCTTAATTAATCATTAATCATGAGCCAATTGCATTAAGCCCCTTTCTTTCATATGTGCATTGCTGATTTAAATTCCTTCTATGGTTTTATATCATCCATTGGCTTATAATTATTTGGTTAAGTATGCTAAGGTGGTGTAGGTAAGTGTACACTTAATTCACACTTTAACCTAAACAAAATATAAAATCACCTAATGATCCTAACAACAAACTAAATTAACTCACATATGAGGGAAATGGGTTAGGACCATCAAACATTCTTTCACATTTCCTAAATCAAACATAAAATTCAAAACAAAAATCACATTAAACAAACTTTGATGCACTTTGAACTTTCTTATTTCATAGGATTGTCTTTAGGAATTAATTAGGGTGAATGAGTTTACATTGCTTTCATCACTTTATTTCTTTCCTAGCATGCTAAATGTATATGTCATATGAAAATGATACATCCATCCCTTTTAAAAATCAAATTAAAAATGGAATATTTTCTTTATGTCAAATTGCATTGGTTGGCTAAAGTAAAAAAATATGAATGACTATTGTCACTATTAAATCTAAATTTATTTTGAAAACTTATAAATCAAATATCAAAACTGAAAGGTTTTCTACTTATACTTTATTTATAAGCTTGCATGTGATATAAAATGTGTTTTATGTTTGCTTCCTTTCTTTCCTCTTAACATGGATTTGAAAAGATTTGTTGAGTATATAGTTCTTTTAAAAGAATATAACACTTGCTTAAAATCTACTCTTATCATTTTCCATGTTATAACTTAAGAAGGATCTTTACAATTACACACAGAAATTACATAAACAAACCAAAAATTAAATAAACATAAACTTTGCATCTTTCTTTTTTCCATTTATCTCTTTTGCACATATATACGTATTTAAGGAAAGTGGTATATTAGTCTGGACAACCCCGGAATTGCGAGGCTTTAAGTAGCCTTAAGTAGAGTCTTGTACATTACACCCCTGGTGCTAACAAAGGAGTCATACTCACTTATGTCTTTCATACATACACATGTGCATATGAATAAAGGATAAAAGAATAATCCTTTTCTACTTAATGAAAATCATGCATCGTAAAGAATCCAAAATTTCTTAAGTAACATTTCTTAGCATTCATCATAAAGTGTGCTAAACATTTGTATTTATATGTATATATATGCTTAGTATTTAGTCATATGCATGTTATATATGTTGAGAAAGAAATGAAGTCGTATGTGTTATATGATATTATTTTACTTAATCTTAAAATGTCTTTCCATTTTAATAGGTTTGTTTAGAGTTATTCTAAACTTAGGATTAACTAAAACACATAAGAAAATAATAACTAAACAAAACCAAAATGAATCTACTTTAGAATTTACTTAGGGTAGGGAAGGAAGAAGTTCTCTTCTCTTTTCCTCTCTTTACAACTTAGTAATTAATTGTAGGTTCATTCGAACCTAAACAAATCATTAAATAAAATCAACCTAAATCAATTAAATAACTTAAATGAAACCACCCTCTAAGTTGAATATTTTTCATACTTAGAAAATTTAAACCTTAAAGCCATAGCTAAGCATACCACACAAATCTTAAATGGCACACATATTAAACTAAGCCATCATTTCTAACTTTAGATTAGAGCGGTACATGGTTTGATGTTTTCTTTTATTTGCTGATGTAATATTTTAGTCTGGATGTTAGGGCGAATGTGCGTAGAATGAATGGTAGGATGGTTTAGTCTATTCATAATTTTCTCCAGGGGATTGCGCTTAAAGGCGTTGTAATAAAAATATAAATACTTTTGATGTGCAGGTGCTTATACCCCTAAGCATAATCCAAATAGGCCAGGTGGATTTAGTTGCCCTTGTGTGGGATACTAAGTCTAATATACATGCTTGAGATTTGTATGATTTGTTTAGCTAATCTCTAATTTGTAGGTGTTAGTCAGATTTACTTTTTCTTTTCATGTAATTTTACAATTAGGATTTTAGAATGATTGTTATAGGGGGATTAGGATGAGCATTGGTCATAAGATTTCATCTTATGTACCATATGAAGCCTTTGGAGCAAACACATTCCAACCATCCAAAAGGAGGAACCAAAGAAGAAAGAAGAAATGAAGAATGAAGACCCCCCATAATATGAATTGCTTACTTAATTGTAATTGATTCATTTATAATTCGGGTTGTATGAGGGTAGATCTCGACCACCCAATTTGTTTTTGGGTTTGTACGGTGGTGCCCAACCACAAATAACCTTTTATTCTTTTATTTTAGCTTTATAAAATATTTGATATTTTGTTTAGCTTGTGCATTAGAAATGTCATATTTTTCTTAGTTTCTTCCTTGTTTGATGTATGACATGGATGACGATTAAGCTATTAGAAAAAAAATAAATCTTCTATCAAATTAATCAACTCAAAATTTAAAATAAATAACTCATAACCTCACTTAAAGCCTAAGTTAAAATCAAGATAAAAGAATAAGCAACATCTTAGCTGGATGTATACTTTCTTTTCTAACTTCATGCATAAAAGCATATTATTTCACTCTTGATTGGAGGGCTTTCACCTTTGCCAGAGAACTTGGCTTGACCAGTGAGAGCCATGGTGGAAACACACCTCCTTATCTTGCTAATTTTGGCCTATAATCTAATTTCTCATACATTAGGCATAAAGAATCATTGCACAGTCAAATGATTGTCCAAATGAAAATAAAACATATAAAAAGTTTGCATTAGATTTAAGTCATGAATTCATGCCCTACATGATCTAGTATCTTTAGGAGTTTGTTTAAGGACTCAGTCTCATTCTAAATAAATAACAGCCTTACTATCTTGCATAAACATATGACTTGCATGCATAATTTTAAAATAGGAGGAGTTGGCCACCCCTAGGTTGTAAGTGATGGTGGTTTATCCCTCTCTTGTGAAGGTAAATTATAAATTTTCACCTTAGATTTAGGTCATGCTTTTGGCCCTCTGAGCTCCTTAAATTTAGGTTCTAAGGTTGCTACTTCCCTGCTATGAGCATAAATCCTCACATCTTTGACATTTTTGTGACCTTGTATCACGGAACTATAAGCCCTAGCATTCTAATAAAATTTTAACTCAAACACATTAATTCAATTTCAAAAATATAAAACCCAACCATAGGGTAGTCTGGGGTGCTTATTAGGCTTCCTAGTATCTTAAGCATCGCCTACTTGTTTTCATTTGGCTTTTCTCTTCTTGATCAATCTCACTTGGCTTTCTAAAAATAAACCAATTGATTGATAGTCCTACCTTTTCAAATTCTTTGGAGACAATAATCATTTACCTTAATAGAGAGTATTCCTAAGGTATCCCGTTTCTTAGGATGTAATTAACTATAGGGCTTGCGTAGAACAATGAACCGCTTTAAAATAAGCCTTCTATACTTTTCCATGTAAAGTGGGAAGAATCTTTGGTACATTCCAAAGACCCATAGTCCTTAGGAGTCCTTATTGAGGTGATTAGGTCCATTGTAGGGTGGTGACTTCTATCTTTCGAGATAGTACACCTCTCCTTAATGTCGTACTCGATCACCCTAATAAGAACATCTGTGGATCTGTGTGGCATCCTAACAAGGCATTTTATATCTCTATTTTCATTTATCCTCTCCTTTTTCTGAAAGGGAATAGATGAAAGCAGAGATATAAAAATATTTTCACCACAGTATCTTATATGTGTCCATCTTATTGAACATATCATTTCAAGCATGTATTTTGTTGATATTTTTGTTTACATTATATATGCATGAAGAAATGACAATGTTGTTAATTATGAGTATTATTTATTATTTTGTTCAATTAATGTTTCTTCTATATCTGCCAATTTGAATAGCATCACAGTGCTCAACGACACTAACTTTAAGAAATGGAAAGAGCATATCACCATTATTCTTAGATGTTTGGATCTTGACTATGCGATCCGACTGAATGTCCTCCCACCCTTACTGTAGAAAGTACTATTGAACAAAGGGCTAACTTTGAAAGGCGGGAGTGTTCTAATCGCATGAGTCTTATGATCATGAAACATTCCATTCCATAAATCATAAGAGGTGCAATGCCTGAAGAGGAATGTGCTAAAAGATTTTTAAGCCAAATAGCAAACTGTTCGTTAGTTCTGAAAAGGTCGAAGCGAGTACAATTCTTAGTAAACTCTTTTCAATGCAATATAAAGGCAATGGAAACATAAGAGAGTACATTATGAAGATTTTTAATTTTGTCATTAGACTAAGAGCACTAAAATTAGAGATGTCGGATGTTATTCTTGTGCACTTAGTTTTGATCTCTCTTCCTACACAATTTAATCTTTTTAAGATAAGTTATAATACTGAAAAAGAAAAATATACTCTTAATGAGCTCATTGCTCAATGTGTGCAAGCGGAAGAGAGATTGAAACATGACAAAATAAAAAGTGCTCACTTAGCTACTTCCTCTCATATTGTTACTAAAGAGAAATGACTTATAAAGGCAAGGAGTTGTAGACAAATGGACTTCACATAAGTTACAAAAATAAGATAATGATGTTACTTATTTCTTTTACAAGAAGACTGGTCATGTGAAGAAGGATTGTCCCAAGTATGAAAATTAGCTCATGAAAAATGGGTTGTCTAAGGAGACTAATGTCAACTGATGCTGAAAGATTCATCTATGTGGGAAATGCCAATAAAGCTCCTGTTGAAGTAATATGCTTATGTAGATTAAATCTAGAATCTGGTTGTATTTTGAATTTACATGAGACATTTTATGTACCGTCTAGACAAAATTTAATTTCTATTTCATGTTTAGACAAATCTGGTTATTCTTGTTTATTTGGAAATAGAAAATTTAGTCTCTTTCAGTATTCAAATATTATTGATACTAGTTCTTTGATTGGTAATCTATATAAATTAGACATTTCTACTTCACAAATAAATGAAACTTTGCATGCAAGTAATTTTGATACAAGAGAAAATTAATGAATGTGAATTCATATATATTATGGCACAAGCATTTAGGATATATTTCTAAACAAAGAATTGAAAGACTTATGTTAGAAAGAATTCTTGATTCCCTTGATTTTTCAGATAATAAATTTTGTATAGAATGCATCAAGAGAAAATAAATAAATATAAAGAAAATTCGTGCTAATATGAGTTTAAGTGTCTTAGAATTAATTCATACTGATATTTGCGATCCATTCTCCACAACTACTTAGAATGGTCAATAATATTTTATTACTTTCATAGATAATTATTCTCATTATGGATACTTATACTTGATTTATGAGAAGTCACGGTTAGTAGACATATTCAAAAATTTTTGAGGCTGAAGTTGAAAATCAACTTGGAAAGAAAATTAAAGTTATCAAATCTGACTATGGTGGTGAGTACTATGACAGATATGATGGATCAGGTGAACAACGTCCAGACCCTTTTGCCAAATATTTAGCAGAATGTGATATCGTTCCTCAATACACAATGTTAGGGACTCTAAGTCAAAATAGTGTAGCTGAGAGACAAAATTGTAATCTTATTGATATGATTAGAAGTATGATAAATCATTCTTCCTTACTATAATCACTTTGGGGAGAAGCTTTAAAGGCGTAGTTTACATCCTTAATAGAGTTCCAAGTAAAGAAATAACTAAAACCACATATGAATTATGGATTAGGAAGAAGCCTAGTATTAGACATCTTCATGTATGGGGATGTCCCTAAAAAACTAGACCATATATGCCTAATGAAAGAAAGTTGAACTCAAGAACTATTAGCTATTATTTTGTTGGATACTTAGAAAGGTCGAAGGGTTTTAAGTTTTATGACTCTTCAAATAAATCTTTTTTTCAATACAAGAAATACTAAATTTATTGAGGAAGTTGAATATGATGGGAGTAATAAACCTAGGAATTTTATATTTGAAGAGTAATTTATTATTCTTTCTA
Organism: Cymbidium sinense; assembly: GCA_021442155.1. Classification (NCBI taxonomy): domain Eukaryota; kingdom Viridiplantae; phylum Streptophyta; class Magnoliopsida; order Asparagales; family Orchidaceae; genus Cymbidium; species Cymbidium sinense. The sequence continues at coordinate 6,551,104 of CM038229.1, read as the reverse complement.
TAGTTACAACAGAAAATGATCACATTATTTTACTTGATTTTATTCAAGTTGTAAATACAGATAATCATAATATTTTTTAGTTAACTCCCACTCATATTGAGGAATCACAACAACCTCAAATTGAAGTGTCATTAAGAAAATCGACTAGGGAGAGAAGATCAGCAATTTCAGATGATTATATTGTGTGTCTCCAAGAATATGAGTTTGACATTGGATTGGAAAATGATCAATCTCTTTTAGTTAAGTCAAATAAAATATCAACTCCCATAAATGGATAGAAGCCATTGAGAATGAGATAAAATCAATGAAAGACAATGATGTTTGGGATTTTATCAATTCTAATCATAAAACCCATTGGTTGTAAATGTATTTTTTAAAATCTAACGAGATTCAAAAGCAATGTCGAAAAGACATAAAGCTCTAATTGCTAAAAGTTTTACTCAAAATGAAGGCATTGATTATAAAGAGACATTCTCTCCAGTTTTTTCGAAAGACTCTTTTACAGTCATTATGACACTATTAGCTTATTATGATTTTGAGTTACATCAGATGGATGTAAAGATTGCATTTCTCAATGACGACATTGAAGAAACTATATATATGGTGCAACCAACAAATTTTCAATCTTCTGATTCAAAACACCTGTTATGCAAATTTAAAAAATCCATTTATGGTTTAAAGCAAGCTTCCCGTCAATGGTATAAGAAATTTAATCAAATGATTACTTCTTTTGGTTTTAAAGAAAATACAATTGATCAATGCATTTCTCACAAAATCAGTGGGAGTAAATTCATCTTCATAGTACTATATGTTGATGATATTCTACTGACAAGCTGCGATATAGGCCTTTTGCATGAAATAAAGAAATTTCTTTCAAATAAATTTGAAATGAAAGACCATCGGAATACATCTTTTGTGTTAGGTATATAAATTCATCAAGATTATTCTCGTGGTATACTTGGTTTATCACAAATGATATATATCGATAAAATGTATAGTAGATTTGCCATGAATAATTGTGCACCAGCAAATACACCCATTGTTAAAGGTGATAAATTCAATTTGCTTCAATGTCCAAGAAATGAACTTGAAAAGAAAGAGATGGAAAAGATCCATGCATCTGCGGTGGGAGTCTTATGTATGCTCAAGTTTGTATGCAGCGTCCGGATATTACATTACATTGTTGGAATGCTAGATAGATATTTAAATCACGGAATGGATCATTGGAAAGTAAAAAGGTTATGTATCACAAGAGAACAAGAGACTTTATGCTCATATAGGAGATCAGATCATTTGGAGATCGTGGGGTACTTCGATTCTGATTTTGCTAGTTGCATCGACAGTAGAAGATCCACTTCAAGTTATATTTTCTTATTAGCTGGAGGAGCTATATCTTGGGAAGTGTTAAACAATCACTTATAGTTTCTTCCACTATGAAGCAGAATTTATAGCTTGTTATGAGGCATCAAATCAAGGAATATGGCAAAATTTTATCATGCTAAATATTTTTGATAGAATAGAGAAAACAGTAAAAATAAATTGTGATAATAGAGCTACTGAGTTGTACTCAAAGAACCACAGGAGTTTGTCAAAACTAAAATATATTGACATAAATTTTCTTGTTGTAAAAGAAAGAGTTCAGAGTTCTTAAGTATCTATTGAATATATTAGTACAAACTTTATTATTGCGGATCCACTTACAAAAAGTTTACCACCTAAAGTATTTTATGAGCATGTGGCTCGTTTGGGAGTGATTTACTTTGATGATATGCTAACATAGTGAAAGTTTGCTTATGATGTTCAATGATCGTAAATATATTTTTCTGATAAAAATAAAGTATTGTTATTATCTTATAGTTGAAAACTCTGAAATAAAGTTATATAGTTTCAATTGCAGTTTAGCATAAATAAATGAAACTATGTTTATAACTCTTTTGAGCTATAATATAGGACGGTTGGAAATTGACATGATATATGTCCACATTATATGAAATTTTCATGCTACACATCCATACTTGATCAATGTCGTTAATCATGTTGATTTAGTGATCAGAGATATATCCTGTTATTGAAGAAATTATAACAAAGATCACTTCAATTCTATGTCAATATTATTAATGGACCATATTGTCTAAAGATGCTCCTATTTGAAGATAGCGAATATTGAGCTCTTAAAGTATTTAATAATGTATAATTGTCAAGCAATATATGTGGCCCAAGTGGGAAATTATTGAGAATTTTGAATGTGGGCTCACATATAAATTTAATTATTCATTAGGTGCTATCTTATTTTTAAGCCTATTAATTTTGTAATCAAATAAAGATTAATTAATTTTAGGTTTTTGAATGGAATTATCATGTGTAGAGACTAGATATTTTTATTAATTTTGTATGGAATTATCATGTGTAGAGACTAGATATTTTTTATTTTATTTTAATGATGGGCTGAAATAAAATAAAATACACTCAAGTATAAATAGGTCATGATCCTCATTCTAAGGAGTTGGTTCTTATTTTTCTTCACATCCCATCTTGGGTGAAAAGAAGGTTCACTCTCTCACTCTCTCACTCTCTCAAGAACACCCCATTAGAAGTGAAAAGCCAAAATCCCGCATTAGCTCTTCCATGGATTCAGGTACGCTTCTGACAAATCTTCTTGATGATTTGACATGAGATCTAGACAAGATAAATTTATTTTATTTTCATATATTTTCTAAAATTCCTTTCATTATATTGATTTTGAGCAATTTGGAACTCTTAAATATCGTAATTCAAAATAATAGTTAGATAAAAAAATGAGAAATCATAAGATCACATAAGATAGATACTTATGTGATCATATAAATTTTATTATAATGCTAAGGGTTATAATTATAGGCTATAAAGCCCTTTAGATAGGAAGATAAAAATAATAGTAGTAAATCAAATCAATTATGAATCCATATAATTATTATAATCATGAATTTGATTATATAAAATAATGATTCTAATTATTCAAATTCAGAATATGATCTATAATTATTTTACTAAAATTTTAATCTTTAAACAACTCGATTCATCATTCAAGTAAAAACATCCAAAACATTAACAATCAAATCCATTAATTTAGCAACCACATCCCAATTAATGATAATCAAATTAATATAAACTTAAAATTTAATATTAATTTGAACTTAATTTTTTTTTAAAAGTTATTTTAATAAAAATTAATTTTTGATCCTCCCTACAACTTTAGATTGATTCATCCCAAAAATATTATAATTATTTTGAAAATACTCACAAAGAACATATCATATATCATAATACCCCATAAAATTACATAATATTTTTATAAATTTCTAGAATTTCATTCTATTTAATTGGGGATAAGTTTTTATTCATTTTTTTAGAAGTAATTTCCTTTTAAGTAATGAAGCTAGGTGTTATAACGTACCTATACGTCTACTTGCCTATGTGCTCAAAAGCATGCGCGAGTGGCATAAACTGTAATTAATTGCTTCTTTGCTAACGTGCCGCTGACATTTATGTAAAAAGCCTGGCTTCCTCTTCCTCCCTCACCGTCCACATTGCTCATCAAGCCCTGCATTGCATGTGCTGTCTCTCTCTCTCTCTCTCTCTCTCTCTCTCTCTCTCTCTCCTCCCCTCCATCCTTGGAGATTCAGATTCCATCTCTCTCTAATAATTGTATAACATGTGTTTTTTATTTTATTTTATTTTATTCCAAAAAAAGCCCTCCATTACATGTGCTATTTCTTTCATCTCTCTCTCTTTCTCTCTCATTACTCCCCCTCCATCCTTGGAGATTCAGATTCTCTCTCTCCTAATAATTGTATAACATGTGTTTTCTATTTTATTTATATTTTAATTTATAATAAAATCTATTCATTAGTGATAGTTATTTTTTATACTTATCTTATTGAATTCTAATATAATTTATGTATATTTTATGATAATATTTTTTAAACAAGTCATCTGAGATAGCGAGTAGTCTGACTAGCTTAAGCTCAGTTTGTGTTAACTCATGAGCTTGGCTCACAATAATTTTATCAAGCTAAGTATGAGCCGTCCAACTTACACTCTTAGTACAAGATTAAATATAAATATTAAATCTACATAGAACCTATATATATAGTCATAATAGTTGCATCCACTAAGATTAGTAAATGAGAACATTAGGTTAAAAATCACCATTTGAACTAAAGTTTTTTGATAAACAAGATGTAATTATAGAATGAGCTAATGTAGACTAAAGAGCACATAAAAACTTCTCTCTCTCTCTCTCTCTCTCTCTCTCTCTCTCTCTCTCTCTAATTAAATACATGGAATCTTATGATAACTAGCTTTTGGGCTTTAAGAAATGATCACATAAACTAAGTAGCTGCCATTAAAAGGGTTCCAAGCTTGAAAAGAGAGGCCTCTCTTAATCACAGAGAGAGAAATCGATTTATAAAGAAGATTTTGTCGACCAAAATCATTGGTAAAGTCTCATTCCAACCGTCCAATTAAATAAAACTATCAATATATGTATAAATATATTTGAAGGGTGAGTGAGGAAGGACAGGGAATCCCTATCTTTTAGGAGAAATATGGAATAGTGGGAGCCTTAAGGGTCCTCTGCCCATCAACCCAAAGCACTACTAGTTGCTCACAGCTTATAAAAGAGTCTAGAATATATATATTTTAGTATAGTTTTATTTAATATATAAATTATGAATATATAAATATATATTATTTATTGCATGAATTATGTACTTTCAGCCAACTTTGAGCCATTTGTGACCTTTCAGCTTATATTTATGCAAAACTATATTAGCTCTTTGAATGAATCCAAAAGCTCACAGAACACTAACTGTCAGTGCTCTGTGGCGGTGAAGTGAGGACCACTAATTCATATGAATTGATTTCAACTCACTTCAATGATCTCTCTCTCTCTCTCTCTCTCTCTATATATATATATATATATATATAAACTTTAATCTTTGATCACAATATTTATAAGTTGATATTGTTATATACATATATATATATATATATATATATATATATATATATATATATATATATATATATATATATATATATATATATATATATATATATATAATCTTTATGATGCACTAAAAGATATATTTCACTTTAAAAAATTAGTTATAATGATATTTTGATATAATATTAAAAATTTATGTATTAGTTATATAAATATTAAATTTTTTATGTTCAATATATAAATACATATGAATTGTATGTAGATAAAACAAATTTTAGTTGTGAATTTATTCTCTAACAACTCAAATATGTAAATTGATCCCTATGTTACAAATTGAGATTCCTAATAGTAAATGGTCCGAACAAGTTGGAGAAGGTAAACGGTAGTAGGTAAGAGATGCAAAAAGGCTTTTAAAGTCCCCTTGGTTTAAAAACCACACTACAATGATTATTCTTTTGCCCTCATGGTAATTAAGAAGGCAATTATAGAGGAAAAACAAAAATATTTCAAATTTTTTTATTAAAAAATTAAATGTCAAAACATAAATTTAATGTAAAAGGAATTCAATTTAAATTTTTTTATAATAATTTTTATGATCTTTGTCAATTAAATTAGCTAAAACTTTTAGTTTTTATATTATTTTTGAGAAGTGGGAATGATTTTTTTTAATTAAAATAATAGTCTAAAATGATGCCAACTCTCTCAACAACCTCTATAAATAGCATTTCCATGATCTCGGAAGAAGCAAGATTCTCTCCCCCATTAGCTAAGGAGGAGGAATAGGATCTTCTTCCATTGCCACTATCTTCCTTTTCCTTTCTAGCTTTCTTCTAGCTACCTCACTCATGGCTAACATTAAGTCCTACACTCTTGCTCTCCTTTACATACTCATCCTTGTTCATCACAAGTCTATGAGTTGTGAGGGAAGGCATTTGACAGAAAGATAATGCGGTGCAAGAGATGCTTAGGAGAGTAACAGCTCAACAATGGAGCCGAGATGGTTGAAGGCTCGTTGAGCTTGACTCGAAACAGCCGTGCGGTGGTGACCGATGATGCTCTACTGTGCACGACCGGCCTACCACTAATTTCATGAAGAAGACATCAACGAGAACATATAATTAGCTTATGTTCTTGTTTGATCGTAATGATTTGGATTCTCCTTTGCCATGAAGTTAACTATATGATGATACAGTCTACGTTATCTTATATTATTCTCTTTTGGCGGTTGAGATTGGATTCAATCACAACGGTAATGTGAATTGTATGATGGAGATGGGGTTAAATTATGCCAATTAACTCAATGGATAAGATTATCTATTAATTTATATTTAGGATGTATTTGTAAATTAAGTTGATGTGTGTGGTATTTAGCTATTGATCTCTGTTGTGCATATATATATATATATGTCATGTGTGTAATTATATTTAATAGCTTATATATATGCTATTAAATATTATTTGAAATTAATGCATTTTATGTGTAATTATTGTAGAACATATCGTCATATGTCATTTTTATGCATATTTCCTTAATTTGTGTTGTAATAACTGTATATATATATATATATATATATATATATATATATATATATATATATATATATATATATATATATATATTCTTAGGTATTTATTTATTTATAATAATGCAAAAGGAATTAATTTAATAAATCTTAAGACTTCCATCCATTTTCTTAAAATGTGTTTGGTTTGTGATGGAGACATAAATGATTTAATAAGTAATTTAATAAAAATAAATCCATTTAAATCAACCTTTTATTTTAAATTTAAATATGGGAGGCCTAATTAAATCTATTTTTTTTATTAATTCACAGAAAAGAAAAAAGAATAGATCTACATACATATCATATAATAATTATATATTTATATATCTGATACTAAAATTTAATGTTTACATATATATAATTTTTTTATACTTTACAAAATATATTTCACGCTTTTAAAATATCATATAGGTATTATAGATGAAATATTAAAGATTTATATATGATTTATATAAATATATATATATATATATATATATATATATATATATATATATATATATACATCTTTTCTACTGATGCCTTTCCAAGAAGCTTGCAACTAAAGTACAACATGTTTTAACCTAATTATTTTTATTATAGTCTGACTTAGCTACTTTGCTTGCCTTGGTAATTTTCTATGATGTAATCTATGCTTGCCAATGGTTGGCTATTGGAGTTCCCACTAATACTTTGATATTATAACAAATAAATGGAGGGTACAAATTTATGTGTGAATAATAATAATAATAATAATAATAATAATAATAATAATAATAATAATAATAATAAAGGATTTATTAGTTTATATTTCTCACACTTTAAAAAAATTATTTTGATAGTTGGCCTATGGGTAAGTCTATAGTTTTGGAGGAGATCAAATATGAGGAACTATGAGGAGTTGGATGGAAGAGGCTTTTTTTTACTTTTAACTTTGAGTTGAAGCATAATAATGAAAGAAGAACTCTATTTAGAAGACATGATAAAGAATTTTAGATATTGCTTTAAATATGAATTTTTCTATCAACTTTTGAGATTAATTAAAATCTTCTTTTTTACTCCATAAATGAGTGGTTTCTATCAACCACATGATAAATTTAGAGACTTCAACCAACTATCCCTTGAACTTGAAGTATGACTCTTAAGATGCTTCATAACTTGAAAAAAAAAATTTTGTAGTTGTGTGACTTCATAAAAATATTCATCACTAGATCTTGAGATATCACTTCAACTTCATATTCTTTCTTGCAACACATTCTCTTTATGTATGTGTGCTTGTTTCCATTATAAAAAATTAATTTTTTTTTGTTAATACAAACAATGATGTTTTTATCAATACATGCCTTAGTGGGTTTCTTTTGATTAAAAAAAAAAAAATCCTATCAATGATGTCGTTGTGAAAGCCATATCTCACTGACTATGCTTTTTTCTGTCATCTAATTCTTCACTCTAATCAATACCACTTTTATTAACTACAATATATCATCTCTCTCATAAATGAAATGTTTTTATCAATTAAATTAGAATTTTAGAATTCTACTAAATTCAAAAAGATCTAGAGATTATAAGTAAATCATGTTTTGTTAATACCCACCCTTAAAATTTAGTTTATTACTCAAAGATTGCATCATAACTTTACAAAAGTTCTTATTTGAGTGATTTAGTAAAGTAATTTATCATTTGATCTTGAGACATCACATACTCCAACACTATCTATCTCCTTTTTATAATACATTTTCTCATATAGTGATAATAGATAGCTTTTTTTTAATATCATTCTTTAAATAACTTTCTTAATGTCGATGGGTTTTACTTATGAATAATGTCATTCTTTAAATAACTTTCTTAATCAAGTTGTATGTCAAATGCATAAAATTATAGTGACATGTTTAAATTTAAAAGTTAAAGTGTTTAATGATGGGATGCTTCTTAATTTGATATTCATATGTGAAAGCAATACAATTAAGCTTTGTTTACTTCTCATATTGCACTTCTATAGAACTCGAGATAAAAATTTAGAGCTTCTTTTCCACTTCATGTTTCTTGGAGAGACTTTCAATTCACCCTTCTTTAAGGAGAGTGATTTAGTAAGTAGATAATACAAATAAATATTTTCTCGTATAATTGATTGAGTTTGTTGATGCATCTTAGGCTTCTCTCTCTCTCTCTCTCTCTCTCTCTCTCTCTATATATATATATATATATATATATAACTGCTAGATAGTTTGGTAGCTTATTACACAGCAACCTCATTACATATGGCTTCTCAAACTTATTCTTATGGTGTTTAACTATAAAATTTTTTTAAAATATTTCAATTAATTAATTATTAGAAATTAGCATAAATCATTATTAAATTATCCATTAAATTAAAATAAATTAAATAAAATTGTAGTTATAATCACACAATTTAAAGGTTGGCACTATTATAAATTTGAGTTATAATTATAAATTATTTAGAAATATAGCTAAATATGTAAAAAGATCTATAGTCCCTCGATTAGAGGAGTTTCTTTAAAATCATAATTTTGAGTCACATGCTTTATGATTTATTATATATTATTTAAAATAGCATATAGTTCAGTAGTGAATTTTAGTATTATTTTTTATTACTTTATCAAAAAGCAACTTGTTAAATACATTTTTTTTATCATATTTTCACAATTTTTAAAGTAGTTAACATATATTTTAAATAATATGTTAATATAATAGTGACTATACACATTAGATTCACAAAAAATTAAATAGCTGATACACACACAAAAACAAAGCCATAGATTTGTATTCATTTATGAATAGATGTTACACCAATCTTAATGCATTTATGCATTTGAAGAAGATGAGGATCCAAATATTGCTTTTATGGCTATATCTCCCTCACACTAAATAAAAGTTTTTTTTAATAGCATTTTCATTTCTTTCAAGTAGTTTTCTCCTTGCACAAATCATGAAGCCAAGACCAACAAAAAATTTGACTATTTGATATCGAACTAAATAGAAAATCTCACATGCTTTCAAGATGTTTTTCTATTTATAGACAACTAAATGAAACCTTCATATTGATTTAGTCTCACTTATTCATGTCAAGGATGCCAATTATGTTCACCCAAATGTGATATATGGCCTAGATTTGAACCAAGCTAACTCGAATATAAATTTAGGAACTCATCGAGTCGACGAGTTGGCTCATCGAGTTGCCAACTCGTCGACTCATCAATTTGACAACTCACCACAGCTAGTTAACTTAATCATTAGAACTTAAATCTTATGCCCACTCATAAATATACTAAATTATTCTCATTCTCTTTCTAACTCTCTATCTTTTCTTTGTTAAATCTTACGAGTAAGATTCGGATTAAGAACAAATTGGTAGAATTACTCGGTTCATACTTCAACTAAACTTAAGAAGACTCATCTCTTTCATTTCATTTTCTAAAAATTAAAAATTATGGTCTTAGCTTCATGATTGAATAACTCATTCTTGAAGGTTATTTCTAACTTCTTAAACACTCATGATCAATCCATATATATGGTCCCATAAGATAAATGGTAATAATATCACTATATCTTGCTTCATGAAAATATATCTTCAAAATATTTCATAATTTACTCCAATTTCAAACCACAATACGCTTGAACACATGAGCTTTGAGTAAATACTTTCCACAGTGAACTAAAACAGGAAGATAACGATCAAACAAAGCTTTCTAATTCTCCTTTAAGAAAAGCGAGAACATAGTCGGTTCTTTGGTGATAGCTTGGCACCAAACTCCCTCACTTTGTAGCTAATGTCAGTCCCTTATGACCAATCACATATCCTCCCACCTATCATAATACAAAGTAAATATTTCATTAATATAATTATTTCACAAAAAATAAATCATAATTGAATATTATAGAATAAAAAAATTCATATATTTCACCTGATCATTAGTATACCATGCCTTCCGTGATTCAAGCTGGAAGCTTTAGCATTTCGAATATCACACGGTGAAGTCACCACAACGAATCTTGATCCCCAGAGAGAGAGAGAGTCAAGTTGATATAATTGAAAAGAGAAAAATATTTAAAACGATGTTAATGAGTTAGGAAAACCTATAAAACCACTCTCGGACGCCAATTAGTTCTGAATAGTTGGCGCCTGCAGTGAATCATTCCACCTTTCAATCATCATACTGTGTAAAAAAACAATTATGACATTAAAAATGATATTAAATAAATTTATAAATTTAATTTGAATAAAAATTTACTTTTACAAAATTACCTGCAAGCAGTCCAAGGATATGATAAATGAACATTTACATGGAGTGCTTTCTGCACCTCAGGAAGATTCAAATAGGTTTTAACATAGTCAGAAGCACAAGGATCTGGTTGAACTGGCTGTCATTATGAAAGTTATTATTTTTTTAATTTAATTTGTGTTTTTAATATTATGAAATCAAAAGTTGAAGAATTTATAAGAGAAGTTAAGAACTTAACAGGCTTTATATTTGAAGAAGATCCACAGATAGAGCATAAATATCATATCTATCAATATTTCCAACCTCATTTTCAGCTGCAGTAATAGCCTCAATCTGTCTGCAGTATTGATGAGAAAAATTGCAGTTTGATTGAATGTTGTTATAGGTTTCAGCTATCAAGGCATGAGTCCACAAGTAATTATAATTCGCTTTTGAATTTGCATCTTGGTCGACATAAGCATTCCCCATCTGTGAAATCAACCTTTGTTAGTAGCATTTTGATTGGGGATATTAGAAAAACTCTTTGTTCATGAGCAGCTTATGTTCGACTCAATAAAAAACTGTGTTCGATTCATTCTTTAAACAAGATGATATTTAACAGTTATTTCGAGATCATTTACTTAAGAGCTGAACAAAAAATTATCTTATTCAATCGTGTTCGGCTCAACTTTCGATCTTTATTTATTTATTTATTTTCAATAGTTTGAAATATGCATGTCTTCTAGGGCTCAAATTTGAATGATTCAAACAAGTTTGAAGACAAACTAATTTCGAACAAATAAAATTTGAGCAATATGAAGACCAACACGCAAGCTTCCAACTCGAAACACACTGAATTTTGATACTTAAATGTTAAGTTGATGAACATTACTTACAGCAAAGCCTTTCAGTTGGATGATTGTGTTCTTATTGGCTGCATTGTTTTTAAGGATGAGGCTGGCGAGTTCAGGGATGTAATGGCCAGCATAGCTCTCACCAGTTATAAAGAAATCTCTATTCTTGTACTGTGGAAATCTCTAACCAATTGATCAAGAAGGTGTAGGTCATCGGTGCTCTTGTCACCGGTGTTTTGGTAGTCTGAGCTTGTGTTGGAGTATGAGAAGCCGCCCTTCGAGGAAGATCACATTTGCCACTTTTATGATGAAAAAACAAAAGAAAAAAATTGTGTTATATGTCAAATATATTATTTATGATTAATATTCTAGAACTTATTGTTTAAAATAAAGATTTACATAATTTTTATATATTCATATATCTAATACCTAAAATTTAGTAGTTCTATTTCTAATACTTTATAAAGTATGGAAGTCCTCAAAGAGACACGCAGAGGGCACTTATACTGATTTCAAACTGCTCTATTAATTGACTGAATCAGAATCTCCAAGAATGCTGCTATATTCCCAAACAAATTCACATAAAATAAGATTGAGCTCCACTTTGCTGATTGGTCCACCTCAACAAAGTGGGACCCAATCCCTTTTTATCTGTGCATTCGTTTCATAGTGAAACTTATTACTGAAAAACAAAAAAAACGAAGTGGCAGATTATGGGATATAAAAGCCCAAAAAGAGGAATTTCTGCATTCAAAATTTCATCATCATGCAAACAAAGCTACAGCATATTTTATATTATGACTCATCAACAAGTGTTATTTTGTTTGTTTCTTCTCAATTTCTCTTTACAGTAGATACTAATCTAAGGTGAAGAAGCTCCAGTTTATTTCCTTTTTAAACATAAATTCCTATGACATCCTTAGCAGACTTTGGGTTCATCATGATGAGAATCACATTCTGCAAACTCATGCAGTCGTGAAGTTGAAGGGTAGCAGATTAGTGATTTAGAGTATACACGTAACAGTGGGGCAAAAAAATGAATCAAAGGCATATTCACATTTAAAATGGCAATAAACAGGAGCGGAATTAATCTCTCTTTTAAAGATGGATAAATGACTAATTTGTTCACCTCCTATGAGAGAAGTTACCCCCTCCCATAAATATATGTGATTTCACTCGTGATAGTAATAGTGATATTTTTGATATAATATTAAATATTTGAAGATTATGTATATAAATATTAAAATTTACTTATTATATATATAAATATATAATAATTATGTGGTATGCATATAAAACCCATATTTAGAATTATCATCAATCATATATATATATATATATATATATATATATATATATATGTTAATAATAGAACATAAAGTTATATATGTTATGGAGCCAAATAATCCCAAAATTAATATAATTTCTCCAACATGAAATAAATAAATCCAAAACTTGATTAACCAATCATCCTATATATCAACATAAATAAATTCATATATTTCATACTCACCATTATTCCACGCACCCTCATTCACATAAAGAGTTTTTCCATCACTATTAACTCTAAATGGCCCCAATTCCTGCATTGCACCAGCTCCAAGAAAAGAACAACCAAGCCCTGCATTTAGAACATCAATGAAATCAATTCAAAAGATACAATCAACCTAAATTCTTCTTGACCCAACATGAGTCGCTCATTTTACCCGTTACAACATTGAAATAATTGTCTCATCATCTTCTTCTCGACTAACTTGATCCCACGTAAGTTCATAAGATGGGGTTATATTATGGTGTAGGTGAGATTCAAATCAATGACCTTGCCAACAACTTTCAACCCCTTATCAACCAAACTAAGGCTTCATTTGAGAAAGATGCAATATTTTGAAAAGATGATCGTAAAATTGTTGTGAATAAAATAATTTTTTAAAAAGCTATTATGAATATTACAAATATTTTCTTTTTAAAAATTCAAACAATAGCTTTCTTACAATCACCATGCTTTAACAGCTTTGATTCCCAAAAGAAACTTTTTGTTATAAAATTTTATGAAAAGCAATTAGAAAGATGATAATCAAACACACTTATAATTATTTTCTAAAAAACAAAATAACCATAAAGCTATGCCAAACTTTATCCTAAGTGGCGAATATAAAATGATACCCAAAGTTCGACTTAACGAACAAAGCGAAAACAAAAAAGATCAGAAAGCAAAGTTTCATTACCTCCATTAAGCCACAAGACCAAGGGCTTGAGCTAGGATCTTGAGGAGCCTCAACAAAATAGTAGAAGAGAGCCCTTCCTTTTGAAATCCCTGACTCCTCTCCCAGTGAACCTGCAAACCATGTAACCACCGCATCTTCCTCTCTCCGCAAGCCACCTCTTATCACACATGCATTAAACGCAAACCATAATAGAAACCATCATCTTTCTCCAACAAGCCACCTCGTTATCACATGCATTATCTTTAACCCCAAACCAGTGCGGCGACAAACCTCACAATCTCAAATCATCCAGTAACCACCTCTTCAGGTAGCTCTATATAGAAATAATATACATTGTAACTTGTCTGAAGCATAAAGAAGACGTGAAGGAATTTTACTTTTATCTCTCTCTCTCTCTCTCTCTCTCTCTTTCAAGCTCTCGCTTCTGAAGAGTTCTTATTGGTAGCGTGATGGATGGTAACACCAACAAACAACCCGGATAGGTCAAAATCCCGGATTATTATTCTCTTCCTATATTAACGTCTGGTAACATCGACAAACAATATAGGTCAAAAATTCTGTTGATTCAATTACCTCTTCCATATAGGTTAACGTCGCCGGGTAACTTCACGATAAATAATATAGGTCAAAAAAAATTATTATTACAATTATTATAAGACTACAACAATTGATAGGTCAAAAAAGATGATTCAATTGACCTCTTCCATAGCGTTATATTACTAACAACCGATAGTCAAAATCCTCATTTAATTCAACCTCTTTTGTTGCGTCATCGGTAAAGACTCGACAAACAACCTAGATATAAGGTCCTTGGTGGACTTACCTCTTCCATAAATTTCGAGCAAAGACTAAAACAACTGGATAGGTCAAAACTCATTCAATTGACCTCTTCCATACATTAACGTATAGCAAAGACTCGACAAACAACCTGTCAAAATCCTCGGATTCAATTCAACCTCTTTCATAGTTAACGTCCCTAACACTCGACAAACAACCCGGATGGGTCAAAATCCTCTATTCAATTAACCTCTTCCACACAAGTTAACGTCATCGGATTAACACTTTAACAATCCGGATTAAAAAAATTCTCATCGCAATCTTAGTCATCCCGACTCGTAAACCGGTCACCTCGCTGACACCATCAGTCACCGCCGCCGACCATAAACAATCTTCGGTCACCACCATCGTCGGCGGTCATACTGCTCGGCGCATGCCACCGTCGATACCGTCCTTAACGCTAAATACCCGTCTAGCCAAATGTAATCACTGCCATCTACAATAGCGATCCTTAAAATTTCTTGGCAATATATCTCTCTCTCATCTATTATCGGCGTTGCCATATATATATGGCGATATATATATATATATATATATATATATATATATATATATATATATATATATATAAAATCTTCGCCGATACCACCATATATAAAATAAACCAATCGACTACCATCGTTCGCTAGACCACCCCTTAGCCAACCATTGTATCGGTCCCGCTTCTGTTTATAGCACCATCAATCTTGATCATCTTATCGCTATCGCGTGATAAATCGCAAACCTATGACGGCCACCATCGTCGAGCATCTTCTAACCCCATCTCCGGTGATCGCCTCCAAATGTCCTAGCACAGCGCCTCATTCAAAAACCTCGCCTATGAACTATCTTGATCGCCTCGAAACCGGTCGATAACGCCTCTTCGAGGAAAGCTCGCCAGATACGGTCTTGATGCCTCACAATGACCTTTCTCAAGAAGGAGAATGTCTTCTCTCTTACAGGAGGTTTTATAGATCTCTTCAAAAGGGTAAACTAAACGCTGAAACCGCGAAACCATCAAAACCGTCGTTCGACACCCCACCACAACCGCTTCACCAGCGTGCTCGACGTGGCTAAATACGTGACCAGGCGACAACTCGGGCGTGGCACGCCGTCACAGCCGCCGTGCGCCGACGCATTGTCGCGATCGTCATTATAACCAACCCGTCACGACCCGACCGTCCGGCGCCCGCACTCGATTCTGCGCGGCAATTCGTAACCCCCAACCGAATCGCCCTATCGGCCAGCAGCGCCATCACGTCTTACTTTAATGATTATAATGAGCACCATTTATACCGATGGGTCAAAAAAAATCAACATTAAAACTACACTCATTTTTTCATCCTTACGTAGTCATAATCTTTTACATGAAGATCTGTTCTCTCAAAATATGGTTAATGGACCGCATAGTTGAAGAATTTACTATTTTGAAGTACTTAACACATATTTTTTTGATGATTGAGATAATATCATCCAAAATAAAATGATATGACCACAAAAACACTAATCATCGAATCTTGATGCTAAAAGTAAGCCGTCAAAGTTGAACGGTCGAGATCAAGCATAAAATATTCTTGGAAACTTTGGGATATCGTTAAATTCTTAAATAGACAAACATGGAGTGTTTCGGTCAAATCGGCGTCTTCTGAATCAAACAAGCCCAAGATCTCATAATTACATCATTTGAGCATTCAAATACACAAAGTACCTCATATGATTAAGAATCATCAGAGCCGTCCATGGAGATGAGTGGTTCATTTTGCATGTATTCTGAAATGCCCTCCTCCGTCATAAATAGCTCATTCCCGTATGAGGGAGGCCAAGTGAAGAAGGAGGGCAAAGCAAGAGAGGCGATCAAAATCCTCAAGACATTAGCAGACCGACGGTCGTCAACCACGCCGTCGGCATATCGGCCACCGATCCTCACGTCGTCGACCATTGTAGGTCATAACATCGTCGTCAACTTAATTCGTCAACTTAAATCGTCAACATTACGTCAACATTATCAACATTGTCGTCGAATCGTCATCATTCATCGTTAACTTATCGTCAACTTTGTTTATTAAAGCTTGTCACTTGTCAAAACTACCATCTGATTAATCCCGATCGGAAGATCTTGTACTCAAATAGATCGTAGTGGAAGCTTTTATTAGGTAGCATGGTTTCTCCTCTTTTGAGGTTTTAGTAAAAATGAAGTTTTCTTGTTCACTCTTTAAATCTTGTGTGTCTTTGACTCACCAAATAAAGGAAAAAGAACTCTACTGGGGTTTTACAACGCAAGTATTATTCTGTTTAAGTCTATATTTTAATATTATAATTAATTGAATTATTATAAATTTCTTAAAGAATAAAAATTACTCATTCAAGATTTGAGAGTATATGTATGTATGTATATATATGTTTAGGCAAAGACTGTTATCAAGCAATAACGCTACGCTGTTAAATATTTTTATGAAAATATAGAAATATTTCCTTAGGCTCCACTATAAAATATTTTTTGATTAATTTGTATTTTTATATATTTAAATTCCTTATAATAATTTGTTTTATTTTGACAGGAATATCCAACCATTTATTATCTTCAAATAAATTAAAAAAACAAATAATATTTTATTTGATAGCGAAAAAAAAAAATCCCTGAAGTCGTTGACTGTTATCAACAACTAACGCTACGCTGTTAAATATTTTTACAAATATATAGAAATAACTAATAAGTTTATTTAAACTGCACGGCATTGATTTTCCTTAAAAACGTGCAAAGAATACACTCTACATATTTTTAATTATTCCTTAAAAAATATTTCTGGGATTTATAATAGTCAAAATTTTAAAATTTAGTCATTCAATATATATATATAATTAATTAATTAATAAAGATTAGAGCTAAGATAGCTTAATGAACTTATAATTGTAGTACCTTAGACACATAGTCAATACATTTATTTGAATTATAAGCCTATATAATTTAGAGATTATTTAATTTTTTTGTAAACAGCGTAATAAATTTCTAATTATACTTTTAAATGTCCTATCACAGCCCCAGATATTTCTAATAATTTTGTTCGAAATGAAATTTAGATAATCATAAAACCAATTAATAAAATTTAGAAACATTTATATTGATAATATTTTGAATTTTGATATTTATATATTTAACATCTAAAATTTCTTATTTACATTTCAAAATCTTAAAGTTTTCAATACATCAAAAATACTACTTTTTTCTCTCTCGTTTAATCTTTATAACTCGGGCAAATTTTTAAAATAATTATGATTTAAAATATAATTAGTAATTTAAGTATCTTAAAAATTAAATTTAGATATAGGTATAGTGTACGACTTTCTTATCACGTCAAATTTGGCATTGACTAATCCGTTTAAATTTCATCTAATTGTGGTTTGGCCGGGTGACTTATATGTTATAAATTGTTAAAGGTGACTTATATGTAGCTATTTTTTTAAATATTTTGCCAACTTGGTTGGATATAAGTTCCATTATTATCTATCATTTGATGAAAATTTTATAAATATGTATGTTTTTAATGATTTATACATATTTTTATACTATATTTTACAAGTATTTGATTGATTAGTAGAAAAATATAATTTAAATGACTTTTTATTTAATTCCAAATTTATTTATATATAAACTGAAGTCAGTTATAAATAAGTATGTTTTTAATGATTTGTACATAAGATCAAAAGTTTGTCCACATAAATAAGGATAAATATTAATATTTAATCTAATATCTTAAATGATGGATATAATATCTTGATCATTAGTATATAAAGAGATCTATATATGTACATAAATATGTAGAAATCAATGGAAAAAGTTACATCAAATTGTATGGATAATCATCTTTGAAGCTTAAGGATATAGATGGTAGAATTATATAAGTAACTCTTACAGTCAATTATTATCAAGTAAAATATTAAAGAGATATATATATATATATATATATATATATGAGGTTAAACAAATTCTTGAAAATAGTTCATGTAGTTTTACACTTTTCACAATGTTATTATTTTTCAATAAAAAAAATCTTCATCTTAAACAAATTTGGTATTAAGTAAAAAAACATTTAAACTATATTTATCTACTAATTAATCAAATACTTATAAAATATAGTATAAAAATATACGCAAATCATTAAAAACATGCTTATTTAAAATTTTTTTATCAAAATAAAATAAATAAATAAATTCATATATTTAGGTAGTTTGAAATAAAACATTAAGAATTTAATAAAATATTGATCCGGAGAATGAGAGACTTTATATAAGTATCAGAAGGTTCGAGTAGCTCCAATGAATAAATAATAGTGGACTTAAATCCAACCAAGTTGTCAAAATTTTTAAAAATAATAATTACATGTAAGTCGTTAAGCGGCGACCACATCTAATCTTATTAGTCACGTTTGATGAGCGGTAGATTAGGCACTTAGCGTTGATGCCACGTCAAATTCGACGTAATAAGCAAGTCGTCCGCTAAACGGACGACTATACCTATATCTAAATTTTTATTTTAATATACTTAAATTACTAATTACGTTTTAAATCATACCTATTTTAAAAAAATTGCCTTATAACTCTTGCCGGAGCTCGTCTAAGTCTCCCCCTTCTGTGGCAAGCAAAGCCCGCTCTGGCCTCAACTCTAGTCCACCGTGTGAAAATCTCCGCTGTACCAGAACTCACTCAGCCTTCATTTGTTTCCTGTTCATCAGGCTAAAGCCGGATAATTTGCATCACATCTCCTTGCTGCTTGAAGAATTCTACACGAAGAAGCTTCAACCATTGCAGCTTTGCCGGCCTCCATAGTTTTACTTGCTGCCTCTTGTGTTGCAATCTTCTCCCTTGCTATTCTTGAATAAAGATAAATTCATCCCACCCCTTCTTGGAGAAGCCTAGTCTTTCTCTTCAGGAACAAGTCTGTTTTTTTTTCGAAACTAGTTGACAGAAGAAGGGCTTCTGTGCGAAGGCTTCTTCATTTATGAATTATGATGCAGATTTATTCACAGAGCAATTGAATGTCCAGTCTTTTCCATTTCCATATTCCTCCTTCCAAGCACCAGCAACAGTGCATTTTCAGTTCTTTCTTCTCGTTGCTCGCCGCTTGGGAAGCGCAGGTCAATTTCATGGCGGATTTGGACGCTGCCACATTCATCTCATCTTGGCAAGGTATTCGCACCTTGACTTGCCTGCTCAGCAAGCAAGTATGCTGTCTTCTTCCTCCGCAGCTTGACTACTCCCGCGCCGTTGGAGGCAATTTTTTTAAATTAAGTACGGTTAAAATATGAATTAGCTAATTGAGTATTAATAAAAAAAAAATTAAAAATAGGTATAGTCCGAATTAGTGGTGATTAGCCAGCTTCCGACGTGGCGTGGCCGTAATGAAAGAGTACCATCGCACTGTCGAAAAGTAGAAGATTATTTTACAATCCGCTACATAATTACTGAGAAATAACGGATCAGCCCCTAAAAATAAAAGTGGGATATAAATCTTAAGACAAATCTTACATTCTTATCATATAATGAGTGAGAAATCTACATAGACAAATGTTTTTCTGAAGAATAACTGAGAAGCCTAAACAATCTTATAAATTACAAATAAATTATAAATAAAAATTTACTAAGTTAAAAAATGGATTACTACATATTTATTTTGAAATAAAAAACTTCTTTATGATTTATATATTAAAGGCATAATAAAAATAAATTCAAGCTCCCAACTCAATATATAATCTTGAGTGAAGTTCAAATCCAAACTACTTAAAACTAATCAATCTATATTTACAATTTTATCCTAATTATTTTCTAAATTCACTCAAATATCAAGATTCACAACAAAATTGTTATTCATGATGAATTGCTTGAATTGAGAAAGAAAACAACTCTCCAAGACAACTGAATGCATACATAGAAGTTTAGTTAAAATGATGAAAGGCTCTCCAAAATGCCAATCTAAAATAAGTGCAACGGGATAACTTTCATGCCCTCACACAAGCAAAGAGGCCTTCCAAAATTGCAGTAATGAAGCCATCATTCTTATTTTCAACCCATGCCAACTACTATATGACCAACTAATGTAGGGCCATCCACACAAATCTTTAATATCATTTCCATAGACAAAATACCTAAAATCTTGAAAACTCACATGCACATAAATAAAATTGCAAGTATTAGCTAAATTTATGAGTATCACTTAACTCAATATATATAAAGTCTGAGAGTATCACTTAATTTTTATGATTACTATTTATCATCTAAATATTGAATAATTAATGAACATCAATGTGAAATAATACTAAACACTATGTAGTGACTATCCTACTAAGCACAACTAGACTAAAGAAAAATGAGGATAAGCATTGCTCCACGCACCCAAAACGTCACATAAGAATTTCTGAGAAAATAACTATAAGTTAATGATCTTCATAGTTGTGCTAAGATGACCTAATCCACGCTATTTCAAATCACGCTTATGTGTTGAGATCTTTAACATGTTCTCTCGACTTAGTGTGCAACGAGATCGAGTGATAGCAACAGTTAAAAAATACCTAGAAGAAGTCGTGTGCAACGGGACAAAAAAAACGCAATGCAGGCGGTGAGACCTACGCAGCGGCGAAGTTCCGAGAGGGCGAGGACCGTGCTGGGCGGTCGAGTTCGGCGTCCTACGGAGAGCGAGTTTGGGGAGGAATCGAGCAAAACCGAGGAGATAGGGCACGGGACCGATCAACTAAAGAGAAAGCCAGCCCATTAGCGGGGCGGCTCAGATCTGGCCCCACTAATTGGGCGACCGGCTTCGACTGAGATGCCGCCTAATAGCGACCACCACTCCGGACGCACGCCAAAACGACGGCGTGGCCCCTACCAATTGGCGACTATACCTATTCTTAAATTTTTTTTTATTGATATTTAATTAGCTAATTCACATTTTAACCGTACTCAATTTAAAAAAATTACCGCCGTTCGACGATGTCTTCTGCTACATCCAAGTCCAAGACACCGGCACCGGCGAGAGCGTTTGGAACTAGGAGTGCATAAGCGTGAGCACTTCCAACACCTACTCTCATACAGTTCATGTTCATGATCTCACATTACCTTCACCATGGGCTGAAGCTCCGACGAGGGTTATAGAGAGCCTAACGAGAGAGAGAGAGAGAGAGAGAGAGAGAGAGTCTTTTGATGAGGTGGAAATTTAAGGTGTTATAAATGTAAATTTTTTTTAAAATTTTATATAAATAAATATCAAAGTTTGAATTATTATGTTTGTAAATTCCTTAAAAGTTATAATCTAAATGTAAGATAAGAATATTTTAAAATTTTAAATTAAAATTCATATTTAATTAAATTAATTTTGAGATTCGACACTGAAATAATTATAGTGCCGACAATGAAATTAGCTTTATGGCCAGCTTAAGAAGTAGCATTACTAAATATATATTATAAGTGTATATTAGTCAGTTCAAATATAAAAATTTTAATGAAATCATTATTATTTTATCAGTTTAATTTAATTTATAAACTCATATTTTATTTTTAATTACAAAAATTGAACTATTTGTTTTTTGTATTTTAGATTCGATTTTAAAAAAAAAAAAAGATAAGTTAAAATGAATGAATCAAAATAATTAAGAAATTAAATATAAATATTTAATTTTGATTGTAAATACTTTATTATTTACATAAATTAATAGATTTTATTCTACTAAGAAATTTATAATAAAAAAAAAGTTGGATTCTATTTTTAATTAATTAGATTGTACAAAATTATTATTATTTATATATTATTCTGTTCAATCAGAAAAATAAATTGAATAAATCAAATTATAGCACAATTTCTTTGGTTCAATTTTGTATATTGTTTGAACAATTTAATTATTTAAGTTATTTAATTTATTAAAAAAATTAATTGAATCGATCAAATTGATAGAATAAACACTCCTATATAGCATGTATTTTCTTAAAAAAAATTTATTAAATTAGATACTTTACAAATTTTTATCATAGTAAATTAGCACAAATTGCAATATGCAATGAGTTAATTAAGTTGACTTTATTTTCTTAATAATTATTTTGGGTTTAAAATGTAATATTTTATTAATACTTTGGTACTTAATTTTTTGAGAATTGCAATAAAGAAGGAGAAAAAAAACAATACAGCACTTAAATTGTTGAAAATTGTGGGAAATGTTTTCAGATGACTGTAACTAGGCAGTTCATTTGCTCAGCTGAGAGTTTATAAGCTTTCTCAAAATAAAAATAAATAAATAAATATTAAAAAAGAGGTTTTTAAATCCAAACTCTTATTTTAAATTTTTTTAAAATATGATTATGATAGGCATAAATATA